>JAOYMR010000003.1:512541-531136 GCA_025802075.1 Tenebrosternarchus preto
GTTTCCATCTACACCTGTCCATCTCCTCACCTGTTTCCATCTACACCTGTCCATCTCCTCCCGTTTCCATCTACACCCATCCATCTCCTCACCTGTTTCCATCTACACCTGTCCATCTCCTCCCGTTTCCATCTACACCCGTCCATCTCCTCACCTGTTTCCATCTACACCTGTCCATCTCCTCCCGTTTCCATCTACACCTGTCCATCTCCTCACCTGTTTCCATCTACACCTGTCCATCTCCTCACCTGTTTCCATCTACACCTGTCCATCTCCTCCCGTTTCCATCTACACCTGTCCGTCTCCTCACCTGTTGCTGTTCCTTCCACATCCTTCTACTCACTTGTCTGCCTTTAAGTCGATCTGTCTGACCATCCCTGCACCTCTCTGCACCTGTCTCCTCTCCCACCTGTCTCCTCTCCCACCTGTCTCCTCTCCCACCTGTCTGCCTTCTGCGTCACCTTTCTTCACCCTGTGACTCCACCCCCACCTGGCGTGCTTCTCTCCTCAGGTTTAGAGAGCCCTACACATGCCCTGAGAGCGGACGCAGACCCCAGTGCTCAGTCTGCCTACACCACGTTCATCACCCTGGCCGAGGAGCACCCGTGTGACCGCCACCTCGAGATCATACTGCATCTGAGCGGTGAGGTGGGGCGGGGCGAGGCTGGAGTGGGTGGGGCGAGGCTGGAGTGGGCGGGGGTGTGGGCGGGGCATGATCAGGTGATCGTACAGTAGTAATGCACCAACCTACTCAGTTTCTCTTTTCTACTCACTTTCTCTTTATTCAGCAAAGACACATCCAGGTAATTAAGGATTTTGTTAATCTGTGTAGGAGCCCTAGAACCCTGCCCTGGCTAAAGCTGCAGAGCAAAATAAAACAAAGTGTTTTGTGTCCGTCAGATTGTTAGGAATGTTAAAATGTCTCTGGAATGTCCCCAGTTCATACTGGGTCATTCAGTAGGACCAAGAACTAAGTCCTTCACGTTTTAAATGAGGTGATAACCCTTTTGTTTTTGCAGAGCCTCACAGCCCATTGGTTATCCTGGAGAGGGGCCGGCTTACCTTCAGCCAATATGAGCAGCAGATTAGTGGCCGCCGCGATTTCATTCGTTGTGTCCGCAAAGAGGCAGAGTCTGAGAAGAAGGTTGCATCACAGAACTTCCCTCATCTCCCCCTGACTGGTCTCCCCCTCCTCCTGACTGGTCTCCCCACCCCCCTCCCCATCTCCCACCCCTCATCTCCTCCTGACTGGTCTCCAACTTTTCAATATTCTTCAATAATTCTAAATTCTTACTATCAGTGAGCATAAGATCAGTAGAGTAACACAAATTCACATTTAGTTTCTCAGTTTTTTCAGTTCCACTGGGTGTCAGATTAAGAGTTGTTTTTATTTTTATTTTATTGCTGATGACAGTGGTTATGAAAATCCTTAAAATGATTTTTACTTACATATTTTTATTTGCATGCATACTTTTAGTGCATACTTTTAGAACCCCTGGTTCTCTGCAGTAACATCCTCCAATAAGCAGTTTGAAAAAGATCTCAATAAACAAAGGTTTTGTGTTATTTTATGTTGAGTAGTCGCTCTTTTCCAAGTGATTTACACTTATATCGATCAGTATGACACTGTATGTGTTGGCTGGGAATGGAACCTGTGATGTCGATGCTGCCATCACTGTATTCGACCTGTTCTCAGGTCAGTTCCAGGAGCACAGGCCGTGCTGCAGAGGTAATGTTGCGTCTGTGATCTCCAGCTGGAGTTTGTGCGGAAGCGCTACCATAAAGATGTGCTGAGCAACCCTGTGTTGATGCTGAACTTCTGCCCAGACCTGCTGTCTGAGCCCCCTGAGCTCCAGCAGAGCATCAGGGAGGTCGTCTTCCTCCTCGACTGCAGTGGGGACACCAGCCAGCACTGCATCAACAGGCTCAAGGTACAGAGTAAACGCATCGGTCCACTCCCTCCCTCCCTCCCTCCCTCCCTCTCCATTTCCTTCCTTCTCTCTCTCACTCCCACCCAGTCATGGATGACTGTTTTGGTTCCACACCAAATGATCCTGCCCTCCTCTCCCAACAGGATGGCGTGCTGGTGGCTGTTAAGAGCCTCCCCCGTGGAGTTCTGTTTAACATCGTGGCCTTTGGCTCCAGTGTCAAGCCACTCTTTCCCTCTAGCAGGTCCTGCACTGATGTAAGTGTGTGTGTGTTTAAAGCTGTTGGTTACCTGTTACCTGTTACTTTCCATGCTGATTACAATCCGTGTCCTGGTCAGTTGCCATGGCGCCTGGTCAGGTGCCATGACATATGCACCCAGAAGGCTGTGCTGTATTTTCCATTATTCACTTGTAACCCTGAATCTGGCCTCTAGCTGTCTGTGTTCTCCAAGATGTGAAATAATCAACTCACATAATTATGACTAATAACCTACTGCTGGTGGACATGCATGTTACATATCAACCTACTGCTGGGGGACACGTACGTTACATTAATATATGAAAAAAGAGTGCTGGGATAACACAAACTAATTCCTTTTCCAATTCTCTCTCAATCACTACTTCTTCAAAAGCTCACTTTAGCCCAGGTGTTCGACTACGTTCAGAAGTTGCGTGCAGACCTGGGCAGCAGTAGCCTGTTGGGGGCGCTGTCCTGGGTATACCGCCAGCCAGTCCACCGCAGCTGCCCCCGGCAGATCCTCATCCTGACCGAGGGCTCGCTGGGCAACGTAGGACGGGTATTGGAGCTGGTCAGGAGGAACATCTCTAACGGCAGGTATACACCGTAACACACCTGTAACAGCAGGTATATACAGTAACACAGCTGTAACACACCTGTAATAGCACGTATACACCGAATGCCTGTAACACACCTGTAACGGCAGGTACACGTAGTAACTAAATTTACAACGTTTTAACTCTAACGACCAAAATAACACTTCAGTAATAGAAAGATGTAGACGCTGGAATAAGTTGAAGAGAATAGTTGGTCTTTTATTAGACGTCAAAGTTCACACTTGAGGCATCGTTCGACGAACATCTCCCCACATAGAAAGGGCTTTCACTTTTATACACCTTCAGCACAACCATTGTCGTATTTTTCTGGGTCACTTGTGTATCTTCTCTTTTGTTTGATTGTGTTCTTTGATTGTGTTCTTTGATTGTGTTCTTTGATTGTCCTCCTCTTATGTCCTAATGAAAGAAAACAGAAAAAGAACAGTCAACTTGAAGTATTATTTGACTTTGTGTTGCCAAGCAGCAAACTTGAACTGCCAGGCACTTGTTCTCCTAGGGGTTTCCTGCACACACCAACAGGGGTTTGGCACAAAGGCCTTGTGAGGTCTAACCCAGACCCTTTGAGGCCACCATTGTTTGACTTCAGTAAATGTATTGATTATACAGACATCTTACATTCAAACCAATTTTTTACATAATATTTCATTTTTAAAACCCTCATTTTACTTCAGAAACTCTCCCACAGCTGTAACAGCATGTGCACACAGGACACCTGTAACACACCTGTAACAGCAGGTACACACAGATCTCACGTGAGACACCTGTAACAGCAGGTACACACAGATCTCATGTGAGACACCTGTAACAGCAGGTACACACAGATCATACGTGAGACACCTGTAACAGCAGGTACACACAGATCTTACGTGAGACACCAGTAACAGCAGGCAATCACAAAAACACTGCAGCTCCAAATGTACAGTGTTAATAAAAATGGACCCCATTCCATCTTGGCTAGAATGGAGTGGAATGTCTCTATTCTCTACTTTAAAGAAGAAAGAATTTGGTTCTCTGACTGAGGAGTGGTATTTAACGTTACTGTGACAATTATCATTTGGGCTGTGACTATTTATTTATTTATTTTAGGAAAACAGCTCTATAATATTGTTATAGCGTGTACACACACACACACACACACTCACACAACCCCCTTGCCTGTCACACACCCTGGTTATTGATATGTACTCAAGAGCCCACAACCCAGACCTGAGCTGAATTCCAAACAGTGTGTGTCTAAGAGTGTGTGTGTGTGTGTGTGTCTGGCTCCTGCTCTCTGCAGACATTCAATTAGTGAAATGGTCCTAGATTATTCCTAGAGGAATGCTAAAAGCACACACTCACACACACACACACACACACACTTCAGTGGAATTTTGGTTTTAAATCAAACACACAACTTGTGGTAGTGTGTGTGTGTGTGTGTGTGTGTGTGTGCATGCGTCTGTGCATCTGTGTGTATGCGTCTGTGAATCTGTGTGTGTGTGTGTAATTTAGGGGGTGTGTCTCCCCCTGCTGTTTCCACCACCCTCACCGCATGCCTACATCTTTTACCCGTAGGTGTTTTGGACTGGGTCTTGGGCCAAGGGCGTGCAGAAGGCTCCTACAGGGTGTTTCCAAGGTGACGGGAGGAAGCTCAGAGTTCCTTTGTGAGGAAGAGAGGCTGCAGCCAAAGGTGAGTACATACACTTGCCATCTAGTGGAGAGACAGTAAACTGCAGTGGAGTGAGTTTTCAGTGTGTGTGGTTCGGGGGTAGGGGGGAGAGTAAATCTTATATATTTTATGAAAAATAGAACATAAAATAGACTTATTAAATAGATGCATTAAAAACATGGCTCTGTGAGGTATTTATATCAAGATTTATATTAGGATTGTTTGTCTTCCTGTAGCTGATCAAATGTGTGAAGAAAGCTCTGGAACCTGCGCTAACAGATGTGCACATAGACTGGTACATGCCTGACAACATGGAAGCTCTGCTCTCACCCAATGAGATTCCTCCACTTTACCCAGGGAATCTCTTGATTGGCTACTGCACCCTCTATGATGTATCGGCATTCAAAGTCAAGAAGAATGAAGTGAGTGAGTGTTTGTGTGTACGTGTGTGTGTGTGTGTGTGTCCATCCATGTATGCCTATGTAACCATGCATGCGTGTATGTAACGATGCGTGGGTGTGTAACTGCGCGTGTGTAACTGCGTGTGTGTGCAGACGAGGGGCCAGGCCTGCAGGCCGTCTGGTCGAGGATCTGCAGGCTCCGTGTTCGAATTGTCTCCCGGCTCCTCAGAGCTGCTGCAACCGCTAGTGCCAGCGGCTGAGGCGGGGCAGGGGGCGGAGCCTGACGATGGGGAGGACGCAGTCAGGGAGATCTCCCGGGACATCTCCTCGGAGTTCTCCTGTGCACCTGCAATGGACAACACCAGCAATTCAGGTAACACCACACACTAAGTGCCTTACATCAGTGGTTAAGGCTGGTCAGATGGTTGCTGGTTCAACCCTTAACCCTCAGTTTCTCAAGATGTATCCAGTCACAGTCAGTCACTTTAGATAAAAGCATCAGGCAAATGTCATAAACTACGGTAACACAAGTAACACCAACAACTCTGGTGACACATACAACAACATCTACTCTAGTAACACACACACACTGTCCTGTGCGAGACCCCAGTGTTCAGCTGCATATTTGTGGCCCTGTCAGGTGTAGAGCAGGATTGGGCGGTGAGTGAGGTACGTCTGAGGATGGAAAGCGCCTCCTACGTTCGGGAGCAGTACACACTGACACGCTGCTCGCTGGGCAGTGACAGGGGTCTGCCCTCCTCGCTCACGGCCCCGGCCGAGGGCCTCTCGCTAGGCTCGGACGCAGCTTCACTCCCCCAGGGTCTGGAGAGGGTGCCGGCCCCACACGCCAGGGGTCTCTGTCGCTGGGAGACGCCGTGGCAACAGGACACCGCCACACTGGCAGATGTGGAAAGGGGAAAGGTGGGAATTAAGTGTCCTTACATCCCGATGGAATCTGTTTAAAGACTTAAATTTGGATGTAGTTCATCCCGTTGTGATTGGTGTGTGTGTGTGTGTGTGTGTGTGTGTGTGTGTGTGTGTGTGTTCACGCGCAGGCTGGCCGGCGGGCCGATGCTGAGCAGGCGGGTCGTAGGCGGAGGGCTCTGGCTCGCTGTGCTCTAGCTGCTCGGAGTTTCTCGTCACCACAGGGCGATCTGGACATGCACCGCCTGCGGAGGGCGCTGGAGAGAGTGTCCTTCGAACAGACCATCAAACTGGAGGAGACTGACACAGATACACAGAACACACCCACAGCACCTCCGTCTCTGACAGACTCCAGTGAGAACACACACACACACACGACAGACAGAAACACGTCTAAACCAATAATGCACATATAGTTTGTTCTACATACAATAAATATACTAAGTATACATCTCTGTCCTTCCTTCTCTCTTTCTCCATCCTTCTTGGCGTGCTCCAGATGGTCTGCTCTTCCCAGCCTCCCCTCTCGACTGGGACAACTTCACCGACCCCGAGGGTCTGTTCTGGGCAGCTGGTGTGGGCGAGTCCCAGGCTGTGGGTGTTCCCTGCCGCGCACTGATCCACGGCGTGCTGGGGAACAAGCCCGTATCCTGGGAGGCCAGAGTGGACCTGGCGCCCCTCTGGGAACCTGAGGGCCTCCCACCAGGCCCCTGGGACGAGATCATCCACCAGCTCACGGCCCAGTCTGTAATCAGAGATTTTGAGGACATGGCAGAGAAAGAGACAGACATAGAACATGGTGAGAGAGAGAGAGAGAGAGAGAGAGAGAGAGAGAGAGAGAGAATATTGAGTAAAGCTAATAATGTGTCAGAAAGATAAAAAGAATTTTGTAGTGTGAAAGGCTATTTGATGCCATTAACTTCTCTCTCTCTCTGTTTGTACTGCAGGCTCATCTAAGCGTTACCGTATGAAGGCCATCCAGACCAGTAAGAGCTGTGGAATCATGTGCATGTACACAGCCTTTACTACAACTGATACCAGTCAGACCCTGCCAAGGACGATCGACACACGACACACAGGTACACACACACACAGATAGAAAAAATAGTGTGTATTTGTTTGAACGCTCTTGTCTGTGGATGTTTTGTTAATGGTGTGTGTTCGAACACCACTCTGGTTTATGTGAGGTGTGCGGGTTGGGAGCAGACGCAGTACCAGCAGCACAAGACAGAGGGCGCAGTCTGTAGGACTCTGTCACAGACCATCCAGCAGAGACGGTGACGAGACAGAGAACATGCACACCTCTACAGGTAACACACACACCTCTACAGGTAACACACACATAAAACAAACTCACCCCGAACTACACACTCCTACACACAAACACACACCTCTACAGGCTATGCGCAGCTCTGCAGACACCTGCATGCTGGAGAGCTGGACCGTTGGACCCCTGTACCTCTGGGGTCCTGGTTTGATCACCCACATGTGACTGTAGCCCTGGTTTCCAGGGTAACTGATGTTCTCTGGTACCTTCACAGACCGAGAGCTTCCAGCGACTTCAGAGACGTCAGAAAACATCATATGACTGATCTAAACGTGTGTGTGTGTATCTGTGCGTGTACGTGTGTGTGAGCAGGTGTGTGCGGGAGCGCGGGTCTGGTTAGCCCCTCCTCCTCATCTCCTCAGCAGTCCAGCGAGACCCGTTCTGTCGACAGCTTCTTCGGATCCAGGTCCGAACTTTTCCTTGGTGCTGGTGGTTTTCATGGCTCTCTCTCCTCTAGCAAGGCCCATGGTCACACACCCCCCACACACACACACACCGCACTCAGCTCTTACTGACCACTGATAATAACCTGACAGTCACCTGGTCTGACACACCTGTGTAGGAAAACAGGAAGTGGAGTGTGTGTAGATCAGTGTGTTTACTCACCAGACATGAGAGCTATGTACTTCATAAAAAAGCCTCACACACCGGTGGGAAGGTCCACCACTCTCTGATCTCAGAGGTGTTAAGGGTTCAAAAGCACCATGACTGGACACTAAACAGATGTGTTATTACACACCATCATAACTTGGGTTACCTGCTTTAATACATGCAATACTGCTGTTTCCTGTGTGCGTGTGTGTGTGCAGGTTTAACCTGGGCAGGCGTAAAACCAGTTACAGTTCAGGACGACAAACCCCTCTGAAACCCCAGTGCCTGTCTGCTGAATCAGACACACACACAAACTCTGAGTCACCTGACTACCTGCCTCTGGTGAGAGCCTCATCTGTCCACCTGTCTGTCTGTGCTCCTGAGGTTTACTTCCTGTCCTGTTTTGATGCACCTGGTTTTGCTGACAGTCTTGTGTAGCTATGAATGATCTGACCACATAGGTGTGTCAGAATTGTTCACCTGGTCCTCCTCCAGGAGCAGGTGTGCAAACTCCTCCCATGTGTCCTGCAGGCAGGAGTGCAGAATGTATGCCACAGCAACACCAGGAGCTCCACCAGCGATCTACACCCCAGTCACCCAGTTAACCAGCACCTGTGGCAGGCTCTGAACGTTACAGCCAGATGACACAGCAGGGCAGGAGTTCTTCAGGATCTAACCTGTCGTTCTCTCTCCTTCACATCTGGTTCTCACCTCAGGTGTGCTTGCAGTTGTCTTCAGGGGCGTTCCTGCTGACCAGCTCGTTCTCAGAGTGCATCCGCATCCCTCTGGACCGTGTGAAGCGCGCGTCTCCCTACCTGAGCCACCGCAGCAGCCTGAGCCTGCCCTGCCGCTGCATTTCCCAGCCCTCCGCTCCCTCCATCGCCCCCTGCAGGCCGGAGGACCACCCTACCGCCTGCCCGCCCGGGGCCAGTTTGCGCCGGGCCTGTTTCAGCGAGCCTCTCGCCGTGCTCTCAGCCCACCTCAGCTCAGAAGAGGGGTCTCTCAACCTGGTGAGCGGAGCCATGCAGGCAGACAGTGGGCGTGGCTCTGAGACAGACATCTGCGAAGGGTCCCCACTGGAGACGGCGGCGCTCCAGGGCGAGGAACTGGCGCAGCTGGACGTGGGGAGTTCGAGCTGGGCGACGGCTGTGGCTCTGGCATGGCTGGAGCACCACTGCGCCGGCTTCTTCATCGAATGGGAGCTGGTGGCTGCCAAGGCCGATTTTTGGCTCAGGTGTCAATCACTGCCGGAGGGCGTGGACTTGCCAGGGCTAAAGGCAGCAGCCAGGCAGCTGTTCCTGCTGCTCCGCCACTGGGACGAGAACCTCCAGCTCAACATGCTCTGTTACAACCCCAGTAACATGTGACAGAACCTTTAACTCATGCTCTGTTACAACCCCAGTAACATGTGACAGAACCTTTAACTCATGCTCTGTTATAACCCAAGTAACATGTGACAGAACCTTTTACTCATGCTCTGTTACAACCCAAGTAACATGTGATAGAACCTTTAATTCATGCTCTGTTACAACCCCAAAACATGTGACAGAACCTTTAACTTTCTGCTATAACTAAAAATAACACGACTGCTACAACCCAAATAATGGAATTCTGCTGCAACTCAAATAACGTGACGGAACCTTTTACTCATGCTTGGCTATAACCCAAACAACATGAGCATCTCCAACACCATTCTGCTACAAACTAATATGGAACACATACAGTCTGCTAGAACCTAATAACACAGAACAGAACCTCTAAGCTAGTGGTGTCCAAATCCTAGACAGGCCTCATGCACCTGCTAAACCTTGTAAAGATCTGAGTTGTTTCAGGTGTGCTGAAGCAAGAACCTGTGGTGGACTCTGCTAATGAACTGAGGAGTTGATTCAGGGAGTTGTGGTAAACTCTGCAGGGCTGGAGTAGGCTATGCTACTCCAACATGCCATGGCTGCCCCCACACTGCAGCATCTGTCTTCAAAACGGTATCGTCCAAACACTAGCCAATATTTTAGAATCAGATGTTCAGTGTCTGTTTCACCCTCTCAGTGGTGTTTGAACTGAACACCACCCTCTTGGCAGTGGCTCCGTGATCAGAGATTAGCCAGTGATCTGAGATCAACCAGTGATCATCAGACCAATATGGTCTTAAGGAAGGTGCAGCACATATCCAATACATTATTTTTGTTTTCATTATAACATGTAGCAGTTCTTAAGAAGATCCTAACAACCTTAATGCTAACAGAACATCCTCAACTCTGATCGTTTCAAACAGATAATCCACATAGTGAAACACAAGGGCTGAACTTTCACACGTCTACTACAAAAATGACTCCATTCAGCAGAGATGGTCTTGTGCTTTTACACAACCGTACCCATGTGAAACACCTCAAAGACTCCTGATCTCCTTCAGGTTCAGAAGCCTGGTCCACTTTCCTGGTTTTAATAGTTTGGTTGTCACTGTAAAGCAGACCGAGATGTTGTGGGGTCCTGCATGAAGCCAATAATTGTGTATTGGCTGCCTTGAAAGATTGCCTGACTGAAAATATGAGAGCAGGGGTTTTAATGTTTTTTTTCCCCCTTAACCTTCTTCACTGCTGTATGTTTTTCTGTGCTGTGATGTGCTTCTTCACTGGTTTGTTTGAGAGATGTAGTTATTTGAGGAATTATGAACAGGGTTTAATGTCAAAGGCAGGTCTTCATAAAACAATACGCTACGTGCGTTTCCCTGATGACAGCACATTTACATTTACGTTTAAGAGAGAGTTTAAGGGTCTTCATGCTGACTGTTCAATAAACCTGTTTTGTAATGACAGTACAGCCACCCTGACTTTATAACACACTGAAACTGACCTTTATTCTCCAGTCCTCACACATGTACCAAACCAAAGCCCTGGACAAGTCTGGGTTTGGCTCTGCCCAGTAATTAAGTATGCAATCATTCAAAAGCAAGATCTTAACAACAGATCCCCAGTTTGCGATCATGCAGAGAGATCTGTTCACACAGCAGTAGACTCAAATTACTACACTGTTCGTTAAGAGCATGTGGTTTTCATAAGAAATATTTCAGAAAACAAACAAAAAATCTGAAGAAATCAACCCAAAAAAAGACATAATAAAGGAAGTATTTGCAGAACACCGAGCTGTGCGAGATCCGTAGAAACACCCCACCCACGTCCTGTGAAGAGAAAACCTCCTAGCAACAGAAGACTTGGAAATGAAGAAAATATTCGACAACAGTAAACGCTGAAAAGATCCAGAAGAGCGATGAGACACAAAGCTACAACTCCTGGCTGTGAAAAAGTGTTTTGTTCATTTGAAACCTTTGCCTCTAGCACATGTACGCACTGTGCCTCAGAGAGAAGATACTGCAGAGGCACTTTACCACCTTAGACCTGTAACAAAGTCAAAACAGAAGTGATTTACTTATTACAGTAGTTATTACTATATAAGAACCATAAAGTGTCTCTCTTTATGGCAAAAAAGGTTTTTCCATCAAAGTTTAGCCTGTTTTTAAAGGAAACACGCTCATTCTTCTCTGTCCTTGGGGAAAGCACTCCCTGTGAAGCTCCACCCCCTCCATCCCACCCATGACTCCCAAGCTCCTCCCCCTCCATCCTGCCCATAAATCCCAAACTCCTCCCCTTTGGTCTTCCAAGCTCAAAAGTGAGCATAAAGTCCTTTAGAAACCCTGAGAGCTGTGTTGTCCTTCACTGTCCTCTGCAGCCCAACCCACTTCACAGGCCGAATCCTTAAACAGTATGTCACCGTCACACACAGCAGAGACGATTGTGCCAGGGGTGGGGCCGAGAGCAGGTGGGCGGGGTCCAGGGCGGTGTTCAGTGGCACTTGGCTTTGTTGTGTGTGTGTGTGTCTCGGGCTTGGGGGGAGGGGCAAGGGCTGAACCACAGACACAGTAGGATGATGAGGTGACACACATGGAGGGAGAGAGAGCTGTAGGTGGTGGAGGGGTAGGTGTTCCACGCCAGCTCGATCAGCCCCAGTATCAACACCCTGAGAGAGAGAGAGGGAGAGAGGGAGAGAGAGAGAGAGAGAGAGAGAGAGAGAAGGGTGAGAAAGACAACAAAAAAGAAGAGGAGGGACAGAATGAAGAGGGTAAAAAGACAGATACAAAGAGAGAAGGAAGAAAAAAAAAACCCACAAAGACTACTGGATGTGTGTGTGTGTGTGTACCTGAGCAGGTGAGCGAGCTTCTTGACGTCACTGTTCCACAGCAGGTAAGGGAGTGTGTGGAAGTACCAGACGTAGAACTGATAGTGCAGTGATCGGCAGAAGCACATCCCGATGAAGTTGGATGAGAACAAGACCAGGACGATCTGTGAGAGCCGTTAGGGAGGAACACACACACCAACACGGACGCGCGCACACACACACACACACACACGGACGCACGCGCACACACACACACACACACACACACACACACACACACGGACGCGCGCGCACACACACACAGACGCACATAGGAAGCCTAGTGGGCAGCAGCGACCCTGATCAGAGCCCATAACCAGAAAACTGCAGGTTTCTACAGTCATGATCCAGCTGTGAACCACCATTTCCTTCACACTTCACTAACCACTCAGAAACCAGCTCCACGGAAACCCAGCACCGTGGAAACCAGTGGATGTATTTAACCCAACATGGATGCACTTTTTCAAATTCTAAGGCCAGTGTTTGGTGTGCAGTGCAGGCTGAACTGTGATTAGCCCATACGGCGTGAGTGGAAGGATATGATCAGATCCGAGCCCGTGTGCTGGTTCCCTCCTCACTGAGGGTGCTTTCAGCAGGGCTCCCACGCTGACCCCAGACCTGTGGGAACACACAGCGTTAAACCTCCCTCTGCCACGCTGTACAGGGGTGTATGCGGTAGTGTGTAGCTCCGCCCAACAAGCGAGGACACACCCACCTCTTCCACCTCCTCAGGGCGAAGACAGAGAGGGTGATGATGTGAGCCAGCAGCAGACCCAAGTGGAAGTACCTGAGGATGGACACACACTATCACGCGTGCTGTTATTATGTGTGTGTTATATATCACGGACAGTGTCCCGCCACACACGCACACACACACACGCACACAGGCCCCTGTACATCAAGGTTACCTGCTCAGGAAAACCTCTTCAGGCAGGAAGCGCCAGTTCACCGTCCACTTAAACAGAAACTGGCGCCCCAGATCGAACGCCCGGTTCATGTAGCCCACAGGGTTCACCAGGAGAAAGGGCAGACCCAGCAAAACCTGAGGAGGAGGAGGACAGAACACCACACACAGGATTACACTGAACCCAGGAGCTCAGCGCCTCAGCGCTTCCGTGTGTGTGTGTGTGTGTGTGTGTGTGTGTGTGTGAGAGAGAGAGAGACCTGGATCACAGCACAGACAGTGAGCTTGGGCAGGGTCTTCATCAGCCCAAACTCTGAGAGCAGGAGGAAGAGGAGGCCCGGGGCGAAGAGCATCACATTCATCTTCACAGACACGGCCAGACTGTCCCCAAACAACACAAACACACACACACACTCATCATCACAGTCATGTTCACAAACACGATGACACTATCCACAATTTACAACACACATACATTCACAAAATCTGATCCGATAGCACAACAAATCATACTTTTCAAAATCTTATTCCTTGTTTTGTTAAATAAAAACCTGTTGTCTCGAGTTCTCCCCCTGGGTAACTATTTCTCCCCATCAAACGAAAAGTTCTTTCTCCACCCACACCAGTGTGATGTCATTGTATGGCTCAACACACTTGCTCCACCTATGCTGGTGAGCAGAGGCTCCGATTGGTTGACACCATACTGTGGGGATGGAGGGGAGGGACCCACGTGGAGAGTGAGACCAATTCTGGTGATTGATGAGAGTAATCACCCAATGACAGGGCTAGCATTTTGAGTACTGAGCCAATCAGGAACCCTCATGCACTGCTTCTGCTTGCCTGTAGAGGGCGCAGCCCATAGTCCAGTGAGCGTCCAGGAAGAGGTTGACTGCTCCGAACAGCAGCATCATGGCTATGGGGTCATTGAAGAGGCGGAGCACGTAGATGGAGTGAATCCGATACGACGCGCAGCACACGAAGAAGAAGACGTAGGGCGGCACCTAGAGGACCCAAGAACACATTACACCGTATAGAACCTCTGCTCCATATAAGGTATATGGACCAGCCTCTCAGAACCAGATTAAGTCTAAGCTTAGTATAGAAAAAAAAATGTGTTTGGTCCAAGTCTAGACCTAACCCTTAAGTGGGAATTTGGCCCTGCCTGGTTTTAAGTAAAGAATTTATCATTACAAGCAATACAGTAGCCTTCTAGTGCCCTTCTTATATGATCAAATCATTCTCATTCTCTGCTAGCCTGCGGCTGTGTCTGTCACGACTCTGGCCTGTGATTGGCTGAGGCTAGCCTGCGGCTGTGCCTGTCTGTCACGACTCTGGCCTGTGATTGGCTGAGGCTAGCCTGCGGCTGTGTCTGTCACGACTCTGGCCTGTGATTGGCTGAGGCTAGCCTGTGGCTGTGCCTGTCTGTCACGACTCTAGCTTGTGATTGTCTGAAGCTAGTCAATGTGCAGGCCTCACCTTCCTGGTGCGGTGGTAGATACGGAAGACCAGCAGGAGGGTGATGAGGTAGAAACCAGCAAATATGTACTGGCCAAGTCTGATGTTCAGCCCACCGCCCGTGATGTAATACAGCACAGTGAAAATGTACACAAAGCCTGCTGGGTAACTGAAAACACACACACCTGCATCAGTAGTTGTGCTGTGAAACCCACAATGGAACCCAAACAGGAACATGAACAGGTTCACTCCCATGAACAGGTTCACTCCCATGGAGCTGCAGATGTTCAGTGGTCACAGTGTCGAGTGTTCAGTGTTCAGAAACTCACACCAGAGGCCCTGTGCCTCCCTTCAGCTGGGTGTAGTCGTACGTGCCGTTAATAACACCCTCCACCTCATCCATGTAGGCCTTCCAGTCGATCTCTGTATCTGCAGGAGAAGGCAGGTGTGTACAGCACTGACATAAGCTTTAATGTTCAACACACACAAACCCCAAGAAGATTCCAGCCTGACAATCATCACAGTTCCAGCTTAATAATAATGCCAGCCTGATAATCACAGTGTGCTGTAGTAAAGGATTTACATACAAGGCTGCATGAAGGATCCCTCAGCAAAACATCCTATTTCTCTGACTCCTTCTCTTTAGCCATCTATCCATCCATCAATCTGTCTATCGATTTATCCATCTGTCTATCGACTGAGACCGTGAGAATGAGATAATACAGCAACAAAACACGACGATACAACTCAATACAACACGATGTTACAACACGATGTTACAACTCGATACAACACGATGTTACAACACGATAATACAACAGACACAGGCTTTACTTTACACAATCACTTTTTATAGCAGTAAACACCCTCCATTTGGTCAACCAACTGGCCTTATTTCAGAGGGTACTATTAACACACAGAATTTCATACCACCTGTAAACCATAAAAATAATATATCAAAACATTGGAATTAAAGAGTAATCGGCTGTTTAATGTGAATTGTGTTGGGTTTGAATTTATGATGTTCATTGGAATGAACATCCACGATATAACACCTTGAGCTTATTGCCATAATTTTACTTGAAGATCTTGATGTATTAAGCCATTTTATTTACTTGATTTATGAACCAAAATATGGGCAATAAATCAAATATCCATTTTACAGACATGTACACTAAGCGATCATTTCTCCAGGCTAAGTCGTTCATTTGTACATGAATCGTTAGTTAATTAAGCGGAAGAGTTTGTAAGATATGTAACATCATCATGGGAACGTCCTTTCTGCTCCGGTATCCTCCGTGTTTGAATCATTACTAACGAGACGTCAAACTGGGCCAGATGTCACACTCATTTGACAGATCTCATTAGCTACTGATCTATTTTCATCTGTCTGAGCCGTTTTGGGGCATGCTAGCTCGCTAGCCAGCCAAGCCAACTAGCTAGAAAAAACTATCTTCTTTAAAAAACCGGTTATATTAACAAAATCGTATCGACACTGATCCACGTTTCTTTCACCGCCGCTACTGCAGAGTAAGTGTACCGGGTCACCAGCGCGCTTAGATACCAGCCTGGCGAAGATTAACGCAACCGGACCGGAGGCGGCGACGGCCGTTAGCCCTCTATCTACCGTGAGACTTACACGCGACGTTTTGAATGACCCACGTGTTGATACCGATTTCCACAAACCAGAGGAGCGCCGTCACGAGGGACGTGTACTCCGCCTTGAACAGAACCGAGCGCTTGTCCTGCCAGGCCGAACCAAGCAACGCTCGCCACGGTTTGGCGGCGGCTGCGGCGGGAGCACAAGCTCTCTTCTTGCCTCCTGCCATTTTCGCCGACCTGGACGCCGCGACGCGGACGCTCCATCACGCGCACGCAGCACTTCCGCATCGACGGAGACGCAAATATCGCGACACGTGACAACACGGGCCCAACTTCCGGGGATGGCGAGAGTTTGGAGCGTACGATAAGTCTTGATGGTAAATTAAACACTGTTATTTAAAATTGTACGAGCTTGTATGATTAGCACAGTATATTTTAAACATGAGACCACAGAGCGTCTGGTTTGATCTCTGTGTGAATTAATATTCAGCGAAGCCCACAGTCCTAACCTTATCTACCAACCAGCTAGGTAAGCTAACTGGCTTGGGCTCTACAAACCGACCACAAACTTGTAGATAAAACTTATAGTCTTTAGACCGGACGCACACATAACATAAAGTTGCATGTTTTAACACTGAGGTAGAGATTATTTTAGACATTTAAAACTTAACATTTTCGATAGCCATTTATACGTCTTGGTATGTAGAAAACTAGCTGTTATTGATATCGCTCGGTATAGCTTAGCCAACATTATGCAACGTTCAGTAGCTTTAAATAGCTCTGTAACTTACCTGTGCATTGACGTCACAATATTTTTACTTTAGATTTTCATCACGATATATTTGTTGTCAAACTAACGTGAAATTATTAAAATAAGGTAAAACTGAATACGTCATGTTTTGGGTCAAGGGTCACATGTGTCGGTTCAGGTCAGTACCTGCAACAGCCGTTGAAATACTGGTTCCGATGTACTGATATAGAAATTCTGCAGATCTCTGAGGACTATCCAGAGAATTCAGGAGGCGCTCATACAGTGTCTGTCTCTGCCTTTACACAAATACAGTGAATGCAGGGTGAAGACGGAGGAGGAAGATGGAGGACTTCTCCTTTGGGACGCTGCAGGCAGTATGTTTAGGTTCCAGCGTTGCGCTTTCCGGCATCTTCTACTACATCTACAGGAACAAACGCAAAGCCGTGGACAAACTCAATGTCAGGAAACATTTCTCTAATAATCTGTAATCATATTTGTTTTGTCTGTAGACAGTAATTTGAGTATGTTTATTTGAGTGCGTTTATATTTACAGGATGCTCCTCAGATTGCGCTGAACGAGAACCTGGTGGATCTTCTGAATGCCACACCAGGGAAGTGTCTGCAGTACGTCGTAATTGAAGGTAAGCTGCTCAGGTGCATGCTGGGAAACTGACTGGGCCAGTGAAAAGGTCATCAGGGTTATCTCAGTGAGAACACTTGTGAAAGGACTGCATTTTGTCAACTCACTCGTTGTGAATTCGTCTTCTCTCTCTCTCTCTCTCTCTCTCTCTCTCTCTCTATCTTCCACTCACTCTCTGTTTTCTCTTCCCTCCCACTGACTCATCATATCATGTTTTCTCCTTCTCCCTCCTCCCCCCACAGGTTCAGTGCAGCCTGTTGGCGAGGCTCTGAGGAGCCAGTTTCAGGAAGGAAGTGTGGGCGTCATCCAGAAGCTGGTCCTACGAGAGCACAAGCTGGTGTGGAACAGTCTGGCACGCACCTGGTGAGATGCATCTTCAGTTCACGCTGAACTGAACACACGAGCACACATGCATGCACACACACACACACACACACACACACACACACACACACACACACACACACACACACACACACACACACACACACCTACCTACACATCTATCCATTCCTCCAAAACACACAGATACACTTTTGATCTGTTCCACAGGACTGATCGGGACCGAGTGTTGCATCAGCGTGTCAACGCTGTGCCCTTTAACCTGGTGGGCGGAGACAGGTCGAGCGTGCGCGTGCTCTGCCCCCTAGAGGCCACAGGTCCCGAAATGGAGACCATCCACGAGAAGTTCCACCAGGCAAGTTTCGGCTTCACCGACCTGCTGGGTCAGTACCTGAGTGGGGAGAAGCCCAAGGGGCAGCTGGAGACGGAGGAGATGCTGAAGGTGGGCGCGTCCCTGACCGCTGTGGGTGAGCTCATCCTCGACACGGACCGCCTTCTCAAGCTCCGCCCCCCAACCGACGGCTCGGAGTACTTCCTGAGCACATCGGACTTCGAGAGCCTGCGTATGGAGCAGGAGGGACAGGCAAACGGCTGGTGGGCGTTGGCTTGCGTGTGTGCAGCAGTAGGAGTGGCCGTGTTGATATGGGCGGGGCTTGGCTTCCACCGTCGGCTCCGGGACAGACGGGAGAAGGAGAGGGCGAAGAGGGCATTTGACCAGATGTGGGCGGGGGAGGGGGAGGGGCCTGTGGAGAACACGTGCGTGATATGTCTGAGCAACCCAAGGGGGTGTGTGCTCCTGGACTGTGGGCATGTGTGTTGCTGTTACAGCTGTTACCAGGCCTTGCCCCAGCCAACCTGCCCCATCTGCAGACAGAGGATCAGCAGAGTGGTGGCCCTCTACCAGGCCTGAGGGGGGGGGGGGGGGGGGGGGGGGCGGGGGGGGGGGGGGGGGGGGGGGTGAAAAGGGTGGGGATTGGTGGCCCCAAAAAGAACAAAAGAGGCCAAGGGGGGGTGA
>JAOYMR010000003.1:557530-574117 GCA_025802075.1 Tenebrosternarchus preto
GTGTGTGTGTGTGTGTGTGTGTGTGTGTGTGTGTGTGTGTGTGTGTGTGTGTGTGTGTGTGTGTGTGTGTACACACATTCCAGAGAGATCGGGCAGAAGTCCAGTGATGAGTTGGCTCGAGAGGGCTCTGGAGTGAAGACCTTCTCCTCCTTCCTGTCTGAGCTCAGCACTCTGGTGCCAGATGCCATGATCCCCAACATCAGTGTGCTCCTCCCACACCTGGAGGGAGAGGTACACGCACGCCTTGCACTGCACACCTGAGCTGATGCACACTCATGAATAAACATGACATTGCCCGGTGATGATACCAAGGCGAATGTGAGCTCTCTGAATAAGACAGAGTTCTCCTGTCTTCCTATTGGCTGGTAATCTTGACAGGCCGGTGTAGATTGGCCGCTCTGTTGTAAGGGCCCGCCTACAGTGATCAAGTCCCAACCTTCCCACTCTCCTATAGAGAAAGGCAGGAGAGAGTGAGGGGTGGCGCTAACAGTGTGTGTGTGTGTGTGTGTGTGTGTTCCTGCTGTATTCATTCAGCTATGAACTGCATCTTTGGTAATCTGAGGGTAAACTTTCCAGAACCACATTAAGACCAAGTCTGGATTAAAAAGAATGTTCAGTGATTATTCTCCACATTGACTCCCAGACTAGGATTAGTGCCTGTGTGGGGACTCTTTGACCCAGGTGTTCTACTGAAGCAAGATAACTGGTCTGGGGTTCAGCCTCCATGCTCACGTCGCTCCCACTCTTCCAGAGTCCGAGTTTGCGCGTGGCGGTGTGTGAGGTGCTTGGAGAGGTGATCATACGTGTGCTGAGCGGAGACAAGTTGGAAGATTCGTGCCGAGGCGACCGGGATCGTTTCCTTGACACACTCCAAGAGCACATTCATGATACTAACTCGCACGTCCGGGCACGGGTGCTGCAGGTCTACACACGGATCGTCAACAGCAAGGTGTGTGTGTGTCTCTCTCTCTCTCTCCTGCTTTCTCTCTCTCTCTCTCTCTCTCTCATACAAAATTATTTTCAGAGTGTTTAATGCCCCCCCCCCCCCCTTCAGGCTTTGCCTTTGTGCAAATACACTGAAGTGATGGAGTTGGCCGTTGGTCGTCTTGGTGACAAATCAGTCCATGTGTGTAAGAGTGCCATCCAGCTCCTAGCTGCCTTCATTGCCCATAATCCCTACAGCTGCAAGGTAAACCATTAGGGCAGATCGATATCGTCAGATGAGTTGTATCGGCCGATTCTGTCTATGAACTGCAGGTTATCTGATTTTTATTTTTTCCTCCTCCTTCCTTCAGCTGAGTAGCGTGGACCTAAAGAAACCTCTAGAAAAAGAGGCGGCCAAACTCAAAGCGATGAGGGAGAGTGTGAGGGAGAAAACACCAGGTACGTACGTCTCTACCTGGGGTGGTGGTGGTGAATTTGCCCAGTGATGATACCAAGGCGAATGTGAGTTCACTGGATGGGTGTCTGAGATCTTCTGTGTTTCTATTGGCTGGTAATCTTGACAGGGCAGCGTAGATTGGCTGTTCTGTTGTAAGGGCCCGCCTACAGTCTTCAAGCCCTCTTCCTAGTGTTGCCTGCTAGAGAAACGCGGGTGACAGAGTGGAGGGTGCTGACAAATCGGGGGGGGGGTTAAAGAACACGGACAGATTCTCGGCTCCCTGATAAATCCAGGTGTCTATGAACTGCATCTTTGGTAATCTGAGGGTGTCTGGATGTTTCACCAGCTCTGTGTGTTCCTGCTAGGGATGTATGACTGAGGAAATCGCTACATTTCCGTGTGTGTGTGTGTGTCTCTCAGTCGCTCTAATCTCGGCGTGTGATCTTTGGGCTGCGATGGAGCCGGAGGTCTTGAGCACTGTCAGCACTCACCTGGAGGCCATCAGTGATGCTGAGAAAGAGGAAGAGGAGGAGGAGGGAGAACAAGACAGGAGTGACCGAGACACAGCTGTCCAGATCGCCCAGTACCTCAGAGACAACAAATACAGGTGAGAACAGCAACCCACCTGGAGAAATGAAAATACATTTGTAAACCTGGATTTATTTTTTTATTTTATTTATTTTAAATGTATTTTTAAATGTGTGTGTGTGTGTAGGCAGGCAGTGCGTCTGTGTGTACAAGCACACAGTCTTTATCCTGAATCTCCATTCTTCTCCGATCTGGCCAATGTAACCCTGGACACTGTGATCAACACTCTGGCTGCACTCTTTAAAGGTTAGTGGTGGTGGGGGTGGGGGGGGTCCAGTACAACAGATATGAACTATAGTTCCTTCACTTTGTGACAGTTTGGTAGTTGAGTGTGAGAGAGAGGCTCTACGCATAAGAATTATCACTTGTACCCATTAATAACACACAGTATGGCAGAACAGGCCCTGTTGGTTAGGGTTGTACAGTTATGATTGAGATGCAGATGGAAATCCATGCCTCAGGTTCGGAGGAGCAAACGCCTGAGTCTGGAGCGAGGGATGAGGCCTCCCTCCCGCAGGAAGAGAGCAGAGGAGAGGAGGCCGAGGGGAAGGACACGGAGCTGAAGAAACAGGAGATGCTCGTTCAGTACCTGAGGGACACGGAGAGCTTTGCCCTGCAGGTGGAGCGCTCCATCGCAGTCATCAACAACATGCTGTACTGGAAAACCACCACAGGTCAGTCCACACACTCTACAGCTCAGGCCTCCGCATGTCAGGCCTCGTTAGAAAGTGCTTCGTACTACGTGTGATGTTCTAGACTATCGGACTGTGATGTTCTGATTTATTGGCTTATATCTCTTCTGTAAAACTCCATGAACCGTCCTTCTTACTGCTCATCCATCTCAGGCCTTTCCATGTTTAATCACTGCACTTCTCTCCTCTAAAATGACTTCAGTTGAAAATGTACCAAAGCATTCTGCATGGTTCGATGGTCTGTCTGCATAAATCCACCCAGTAATAAGAAGCAACAACTATGCTCTCCCGGTTCTTATAAATCGGTGTGATGACCCTCTTGCGCCCCCTGCAGTGGTCCAGGAGGCGGTGCAGTTCTGCGTGACGGCCTGCGAGTTCAGTGTTGCCGACTCCGTGTGTGGCGTGAGGAAGATGCTGCCCTTGGTCTGGTCCTCGGACGCCGCGGTGAAAGACGCAGTGATCCAGGCGTACAGACGCCTCTATCTCAACCCACGGGGCGACAGCACCAGGTGAGGGTGTCCATCAGTCGGGAGGCTGGACAGACTCCCTGCTCTACCTGCCCCAGTCCTCGTGCCCATCTGCCCTGCACGCTGTCTGGGTCTGGATACGTGGTGAAGTGTGGAGGTTGGGGGTCCATTTCTGAACGGTGCATTAATTCGGCCCCCTGCTCTCTGTTGTCAGAGCCAAGGCCCAGACTCTGGTGGACAGTCTCTCAGAGCTGATGTTCAATGCCTCACTGGGAACCATCCAGTGTCTGGAGGAGATTGTGAGTAGCTGCATCGTGTACAGTGGTTCCTGTGGAAGGGCTGGGGGGGGGGTGTAAGTGCTTGGTCTGTGCTCCCACGTTACACACGATCTGGATGTGTTTTACATGTCTGTTCCACTACGTTTTGATATGTGGATGTTACAAAAAAGATGTAGATACACACACTTGCATATTTCCACAAATCAACATTATTGTAAGTGAAACGTTTCAGTCCAGAACGTGTAAGATGAGCTTTAGCAGGACCACAGTGATGCTTGCATGAAGTGCCTGTATTTGTCTGAATGTGTTTCTCTGTATAGCTGTATGTGACTGTCTGACTGTGTGTGCCTGTATCTGTATCACTGTGTCCAGGTACAGGAGTTCTTCAGTACTGAGAGTGCACTGCAGGTCTGTGTGGTGCAGGTGTTGTGGGAGAGATTCTCAGGAAAGAGGGAGACGTCAGCACTGCACAGAAGAGCTGCAGTACTGCTACTGGGGATGGCAGCTCAGTGAGACACACACACACACACACACACACACACACACACACAGCATCAGTACTGCTACTGGGGATGGCAGCTCAGTGAGACACACACACACAGCATCAGTACTGCTACTGGGCACAACAGCTCAGTGGGGGACGTGAACACTTGCTCTGCCCCTAGAAACAATGGATTCAACTTTATTGTACAGGACAGTGAACTGCAGCATTGCAATAATTTGGACTGTTTAAATTCTCCAAAAATACCCGACTCTCATGTTCTAATGTTTCTAGCATACTTTGGTCTTCTAGATGATCTAAGTGTGAGTGTCTGTTTAGTGCTGAGAGGGAGGTGGTACTCAGTAACCTGGACACACTCTGCTCTGTGGCCCTGGGAGAGAAGGTGACTGAAGATTACCTGCTGGCCAGAGACACCGTCATCACCATAATCAATATAACGGACCACATCAGAGTATGTACACACATTTGTTTAGTAACATCACATGACTTGTGCACATCACATGACACACGGATTAACTGAATGATTTTTTTTTTGTGTGTGTGGTGATGTTTGTTGGTTTGCACTTCAGCAATCCAAAGGTCCTCCACTAAGGGTTCCTATGGACCATCACCTCTTCAGCTGCCTGACCCAGGCCATCACTGATGGTACATTCTTACCAGTCTCATTACTTGACGTGATTATTTCTAAGAGGACCTGTTCCAGTTCTACTGTGGTTCCTGCTTTGTGGTGTTATCTAAACCAGATTAACTGCAGTAAATAAATTTAAAGGTGTTCCATGACCTGATGTCGATTCAGGAACGTGTCCTACTTTAAGAAATGACGCAAATTTTTTTGGTATAATTGAAGCTAATTTATCCTCCCCTACCTGTGTAGGAGTGGTCTTGTCCAGTCCCCACTGGCAGACTTTCATGGAACAGGCCGTTCGGCTCATCTATTTCCTGGCTGAGTCACCTGATCAGCTGTGCGCCGGCCTTCTCCAGCGCTCTGCTCGCCTCGTGTTGGAGCAGATTACAGAGGGTGGGGATCCCAACCAATCACAAACGTCCGAAGGATCTCAGGACTCTGAGCAGCAAGGTAAAGCAGAAATAAGAGAGGTGATCAACCTCAGTAAACAGGAAATGCTTCACTGTGTTTGATTGGCCCGGGGCTTCACTGATGAATGGGTTACATGTACAGCATGTAGCAGACTCTCCTGTCCAGAACAACTTAAAGATCTAGAAAGCAGGGACACACCAGTCTGACTTTTTCTGTTCAGATCCGATCCCGATGCACAAACTGTAACAAACTTCAGTAACTGACCGATATGCATTCAGGCTTTTACTCCTGTCATTTGTTCCGATTTGTGGGTTTAGTGTTTATGTGGAAGCTGAAGGTTCGGAGAGGAAACTATTGGTTGGAGAAGGTGTCGGTCATGATGGAAAACCCCAGTAAACCGATGTGCTACGGCTCCTCAGAGGGGCCAGTTTGTGTACCATGAACTTCTGTTTCTAGAATAAGAAATTGACTAAATATTTTGCCACCAAAAACTAAATCTGACGGCGGACGTCTGTCGCTTCTACTGTGGAGTAAAACTCTGACTGTGTATCGGCTGGTTGGAGGGAACTGTGAGGGAGAAAACAATCGAGCAAACAAATCGTTTATCTGCATCTTGTTTCATGTATACCACAATAGTTATTAGTTATATGAAATTATAGTTGGTCTGTTGAGGATATTCAATGTTTTCAAAATGTACAGCGTTGAATTTAATGTTGCACTTCTGAGGGAACAACTGGGTCATCTGCTTAATTATCCAGTAATGATCCAGATCACTTTGTTAGTACCAGGACCGATATCCGATACTAATATTAGATCGGCGCGTCCCTACTAAGTAGGAAATGAATGTAATTTAAACATCGTTAACAGGAAACGACATAGAAGTACAGCCTAATCAACTCAACTTTATGGTAAAATGGGATTAACTGAAAGTGTGTGTGTGTGTGTGTGTGTGTGTGTAGTGAGTTGTGTGAGTCTGGCACAGCTGCTGTCAGTGTGTGGCACTGTGGCGTTCTGGCAGGTGTCTTACCTGGAGAGGAGCGTGAGTGCCGAGCTGCGCAGGAGAAGAGGAGAGAAGGAGGACAAAAAGATTCCCACAACCAAGAGCAAGGTCACGCCCACCCTCCTGTCTGTCTCTACTAAACATTAGAAACCCAGGGTCGTTGCCGTAGGTAATGTGGAGGGCAAACCTCGACCTCCAAATAACCCTTCAGCCAGCGCCGGGGTATCTGGGGCAGGGCACAGGCAGAAGCTGCGCTCCTCTGAATGCTAATGGCACAGTAGCTGCAGCATTTTGACGAGTTCTGTCTGGTTTTGTATGTCCTGCTCAGGAGGCCAATGACAGCTGTGTGGAGGAGGAGCTTGGCTTGACTGGCGCTTCCGCGGAGGACACGGAGGCGGAGTTTATCCGTAAAATCTGTGAGACTGAGTTGATAGCTGGTGAGGGGCTTTCTTCATCTTTTTTTTTATTTTATTTTTTTTATGTTTTTTGGTGGGTGAATTCCCTCAAAAGACCAGTGGTCAGGTTTTTCCTTCTGAACTAATCAGAAGTGTTTATTCATGTTGGACTACCATTTTGCAATTTGTTAAAATGTTGATCTCTCATGCGTAGAGGGGAATCTGCTGAGTGTGTTCCTGCCCCTGCTCGTGAAGGTGTGCAGTTCTCCAGGGAGATACTCTCACCCACAGCTCACCACGGCTGCCTGCCTCGCCCTCTCCCAGTTCATGATGATCAGGTAAAACGCGCATGCAGGTACTTTATCTTAATGTTTTTGGGTGAGGAGGAAACTCCTACAGGTGGGTATAGGTGATCTCATTGGGGTTGGTCAGGAGAATGGAGTGAGTACAGTATATTGTATTTACAGCATCTGGCTGATGCTTTTATCCAAAGCAACTTACAATTGTGACTGCATACATCTTGAGTAATTGAGGATTAAAGGTTTCGTTCAGGGGCCTGACGGTGGCACCTTGGCAGAAGTGAAGCTTGAACCTGCAACCTTCTGATTACTAGCTGAGGGCCTCAACCACTGAGCTACTGAGCCCTTATGATGTGAATGTCTGGTCCTTCTTCTTCCAGCCCAGCGGTATGTAGTGAGAACATCCGTCTTCTCTTCACGGTTTTGGAGAAGTCTCCTCTCCCAGTGGTCAGAGCCAATGCTATTGTAGCCCTGGGAGACCTGACCGTTCGATTTCCTAACATCCTGGAGCCCTGGACGCCCAACCTGTATGCCAGGTAGAGTGTGGGTGTCTTAACCCCTTACACGCCGGGCTGCTGCAGTGGGTGTGGGTGGGCGTTTTTAACCCCTTACACGCTTGGGCTTCTACAGGCTCAGCGACGACGACGCATCTGTACGTCTGACGGCCATCACGGTTCTGACCCAGCTGGTCCTGAAGGATGTGATGAAGGTCAAAGGTCAGGTCAGCGAGGTCGCGGTGCTTCTGCTCGACCCCGAGCCCCACATCGCCAGCCTGGCACTGAACTTCTTCAATGAGCTCTCGGCGAAGGTAGGCACTCGACTCGCCATCCTGCGCTCACACTTCTGAATGGCCCTCGACTGCATCCATCTGCCTCAGGCGGGTTTTCTGCACCTTTTATTAATAGTAAGCATACACGTTTCTTGTATGATGAACAATGTAATGATGTTGGTCTTCTCCTTCAGGACAACGCCATCTACAACCTACTGCCAGACATCATCAGCAGACTGTCTGATCCAGAGAGGGCAATGAAGGAAGAGGATTTCAACACCATCATGAAGTGGGATACCACCTTTTTACTGTGGTATCTGAGCGATACCATTAATGTAGTATATAGGGTAAAGGCACGTTTGCTGAGTGCTGGTATCCTGTTGCAGGAAGCTGTTCTCCTACATCACGAAGGAGAGGCAGACTGAGAGTCTCGTGGAAAAACTGTGTCAGCGCTTCCGAACTGCCAAGTGAGAAACTGAGCGCTGGTCTCCCCGTCTCCCGCGTCATGGTCTTCACCCTAATGGGTTACTGTTAGTGATGGACCTCTACAAATTCACTCATCCAGAACAATCCTCCCTGTCTGTCTGTCTCTCGCTCCCCAGGACTGAGAGGCAGTGGTCAGACCTGGCCGTCTCGCTGTCGCTGCTCTCGGTATGTGAGCGGGGCTTTAAGAAGCTCCAGGAATGCTGGGAGTGTTACAGTGACAAGCTCACGGAGGACGCAGTCTATCAGCCCCTCCTCTCGATTATGGCCAGACTCCGACGCAGGGCCAAGCCCCAGTTTAAGGTTGTGTGTACACACTCGCAAAGAACTGACCTTGTGATGGTATTTTTTGGAGCGAATATGTAGGGTTACGGCATACGAGTTGGTTTATTTACAACGTTTTCAGTACAATTCGTTTCTCTTAAGACGGGAGAAATCTTTAAAGTACACAGTAAATAAAAAACGTCACTGAATTCCACTTTCTCCCCAAAGTGGTGTGGATAAGAGCAGAGGCTGGACTGAGATGTATCTGCTACTCCTGCTAGGCCCAGGTGGAGGAGTTTGAGAAGAGGCTGTCGGCAGTGCACACTAAAGGTCTGGAGAACGTGGACCACGAGGACGCAGAGCAGCAGCTTGAGAACACACAGAACACACGCACCCCTGTACCTGCACCCAAGAGCTCCCGCCGGCCCACACGAGGTACAACACACACACACACACACTAGTGTTGATCTGAGAGCTGAGAATCTCACACTCAATTGAGTTCATTCTGATTGGTGTTTTGGCATTAAACTCCTCCCCCTCTTTTCTTCTTCAAGGACGTGGAAAGTCCAGAACAGACGATAGTGACCTAGTGACCCCCAAACGCTCCCGCGCTCGTCCTAAAACAGTCATCACCTTCAGCAGTGATGAGGAAGAGGAGGAGGAGGGTGAGGAAATGCCATTTGGGTTTTAGATTGAAGATGTAGTCAGGTGTGTAGTGTCGTGTATGGGTCTGAACCCTGACCCTAGACGGTGGAGTGTGACCTGTGATCGTCGTGGGTAGTGCTAGGACAGTCTGAGCTGATGAATAGTGCTCAAGTTCAGCTCCCTGAAGCTACTGCTCAGTCTGAGTCTGAGTCTCTCTCTGTCTCTCTCTCACAGATGCTGTCATGGCGGAGAATGAAACCCCTAAAGTGACCACACCCATCTCCCGCTCCAGACGCACTCGTCTCAGGCATTAACCCTGACTGTTCTTACATCCCCCTCCTTCTCTCTGTTTTAATTCTGTTTAATTTTCATCTTGATCTGCTACTTTCATGCTTTTAGAAAATGCTTCTACTTTTAGTTTGTTTGTGGTTTTTAACTCGTCTATCACAGACTGCATCAAGTTTTTTATTAAATCTGGTCAGTGCACCAACCAGCTGGGTTCTGCTCACGTTCAGCTCTGTGCTCACGTGATTCACGTTTGTCCAAAGGGCTGTTGGCTATAACAGTTTGCAGAGAAAGCATAAAGCCCTTTTCCCATTCAAACTCAGTGTCTGAACTGGAGTCTCTGGAGTTGGAGCTGGTACACAACACACATCCCCATAATGTATACCAGCTCCACCACTATTCTCTCCTGCACACAGTGAAGCAGGTTCACTGCTGCAGAAAGATCTGCTCTGAAACATGTTTGTAAACGGTGCCTAGAAGCCTCAGGGGCCAAGTGTGGAGGAGAGACTCAGAAGAGCCGGGCAGAGCCTGTCTCTCCCTGCCCCCGCCCTCTGTGAGGCGTTACGGGTATCACGGTGCTGTTAGACTGAACAACAGTTTCCACCCAAGAGCCATCAGCGTTCTTCAGCAACCTCTCCTACGACTGTCCTGAACACCACAAACACACACAGTCCCTCATGATCTCATTCATCTAATCCTTCAGCTCTCATAACTATTGCTATTGTAGCTGTATAAGAAGTCCAAATCCTAGCTTTTTGATTCTTTCTGCTAATGAGGTTTGATCACTGCAGAGTGGGCTTTTTTAAGAGCAGAGTCCAAATGCTCTTAAACGTCGAGACACTGTATGATGAGACAAAATCACACCAGAGCGGTGTGAGAGACTACTGATGTGCTGTGGCTGCAGATGTGCTGAAGACATTCAAAGCAAAGACCTGTACACTTCCTACGGATTACTGACGGTTGTAACCTTCAGAAAATTTAGTTGTAATCTTTCTCTGTGCTGCAGTAACTGCTGTTCTCTAATTATGATCGTCACTTTTTTTTGGTTATTTTATAAGAAATATGTTCATACAGTGTACACTGTAGATAAAAATTAGACCAAGTGTGATGTGTTTGAGATCGTTCTGAACTTCCTGTTAAGTAGGTTGGTCGATAACTGGTATAGCAACGCCCACGTCTCCAGAAAATAAGTATCCAAACGCTGTTACGTAACGCGAGGGAACTCGGGTTTTTGCTCCGTGCTTCACCGTGCAGTCGCGGACACACTTTTAATCCGAAAATGTGTCGTATAAGTAACCTTGTGTAGGACTGGAGCGTTTATCTACTGCAATTCGACCTCGTCCCCATAAGTGCTGACCCGTCACGTGCATTTCTAGTCTTTCGCGCGTGCACATTCGCGTTAGACAATGCATTTGTTCCCGTTTCGTCGCTGTTTGTCGCTCAAGCACGGGCTGAAGAGCACGCGCTCCAGCGCAACCGCGGATGGACACGCGAACCGGTTACTAACACTCAGGTTCAAAACAACGGTCCCGAACAACTTCACGGATTATGAAAGTCTGAAAGAGACGTACAAGCCTCAGGTTCCTGCACGCTTTAACTTCGCCAAAGACGTCCTCGACGTTTGGGAAGCCAAAGAGAAGGTAAATTACAGGGAAGAGAATTTAAATGTGAGCGTTTATTTGTACAGAGTGTCTTGAGTGATTTACATCTTTTTGCGACATCATGATATAAACCATTTTGCGTTCTGTAGTTCGCATAAGTTCAACAACGAATGTGGAACGGGGAGAATAAAAAAATTAATAAACTACAAGAAACACGAAGCCTCAGGGAGCAACTTTTGAGGGGAAAACCGGAATCGCCGGCAGCTAACAGAAAAGGAACATCAACACAGGGTATAAATAGTCGAGATAACTGAACAGAAACGAGGGGAAATTCATCAGGGCTGGAGAGGAATCAAACTCGGAGAGCGTAATTTGAAACAAATACGAACCTGTCACCATGGGAACCACTGCAGAGGCGCACCCGAGCCTAGAGTTAAGGGGTCATGGTTCAAGGGTTACATCTCGGATGTAGTGTGCTAGCTAATAAAATCTGGGTGTTACTGACACAATTTCATTTGAGCCACTAGTCCAGTCCAGGTTTGGTGTGGTGTGCGAACAAAACCCACATCCAAATACAAGTCACTTTAGTACTACAATGATCAAGAAGTACATTTTACCATCGACGACCACAAACATGCAGAAAATAACCGAGAGAGTCGCGCGCAAACACGCTCATGTCTGAATGTCAGTGGCTCCTCCTTGTGGAGAGTCTTTAACCCGATAAACTTTAGTGAATGAGTTACAGGTGCGGTAGGTGTGTGTGTGTGATTTTTTTATGTCCTCTGCTGGACATGAGATATCAATTAAAATAATTGAATAAAAGTCGAGAGACCACATACCAAGTGTTCGAACCTGATGGTTGCACATGCTTGTCTTGCTCTTAGCCTCAGATCATGAAGGCTGCAAAATGATGTGGTTTTGCATGATGGTCACACAAAATTTTATACTCAGAGTTGGTTCTGGACTCGTGTGTGTCTCTCTCGTCTCTATGTAGGCAGGTGAAAAGTCGTCCAAACCTGCTCTGTGGTGGGTGAACGACGATAAGAAGGAGGTCCGCTGGAGTTTCGAGGAGCTGGGTCTCCATTCGAGGCGCCTGGCCAGTGTTCTGAGCGAGGAATGTCGTCTAGCGCGAGGTGACCGGGTCTTCCTCATGCTCCCACGAGTTCCAGAGTGGTGGCTGGTCAACGTGGCCTGTGTCCGAGCAGGTACACCCCCCTGCTGATTCACCTGAAGCACATTAATGTGAACGTGTCGTATATTCAACTGTAGGTAAATGCACAGAAAAGATCTAAAACATTCTGCTTCATATGGACCAGTTAGTCAGGTTGGGTGCAACCATCAGGTGAGGACCATATTGGACCTGTACGCTATGATGAAGTGTGTCTATAATATATAAACTGACTTCTGCAAACTCAGTAGCACTTTGCTTACACAGACGATGAAGGGCCTCTCTCTGAAACATCCTCTTTCTTTGGAAACCTTGTGTACTTCACTACATTATATTTCTCTTCTCCTACTTCAGGACTCGGTATTTAATATTTTAAATACATTTTATTTTCCCACTAAATTCACTTATTCCATTCACACCAATTTCAAAATAACTTACAAAATGTTAGAAATATTAAATGCACATATGAAACATACTGACCATCCTGGTCTATTGGTTTCAGGTGTTGTTTGCATCTCTAACCGTGCTGTACGAGTGCACTGTATCTAACCATGCTGTACGAGTATGTAAAATTGAATTGAATTTTTAACCTACACATAAGCATCTGAAATCAGAGTTTCTCAGTCAGAGCTCTCTCTGAGTCACAGCCACTGTGTTTCTCAGTCAGAGCTCTCTCTGAGTCACAGCCACTGTGTTTCTCAGTCAGAGCTCTCTCTGAGTCACAGTTGAAGTCTGTTCCCCGCAGGTCTGGTCCTGATCCCTGGAACCTCCCAGCTGACGGCCCGAGACGTCCTGCACCGTCTGCAGGTGTCTGAGGCAAAGTGTGTGATCACAGACGAGAGCACGGCACCCCTGATAGACGCCGTTACTCCGCAGTGTCCTGCACTTACCGCCAAACTCCTCGTGTCCAGCAGAGGGCGCCCGGGGTGGGGGGACCTCACAGGCCTGATGGGGTGAGTGTTCACAGACCAGGGAGGGGAGGGTGGACTTGCTCTTCCCTCTGGACTGATCCGTACGGCTCCTGCCTGCTGGAGGAACAACCCTTCCTTTAATTATCTCACACTGAAACTGTAGAGTGAACAACATGTAGTACTTCTGAAATCAGTGAGTTCAGATGCTTTGTGGGGTGAACTTTAGTGCCCTTGGGTGGTGAGCACATTTACTGAAGGTGTGTGTGTGTGTGTGTGTGTAGGTCTGCCTCTCCTGATCATGTCTGTGTGGACACCAACAGTGATGAATCTATGACCATTTTCTTCACCAGTGGAACCACTGGTTCCCCAAAAATGACCCTTCACAGCCACTGTAGCTTTGGCCTGGGACTCACCGTCAATGGCAGGTGTGTGCCTGCACATGTGTGTGCGTGTGTGTGTGTACAAGCCTGTGTGTGCACTTGCATGTTTGTAGGTGGGGTGTGTGTACACATGAGGGAGGGTTTGTGGGTGCGGGTGTACCCTATATGCAAATAATAATAATATTTTATTTTTATTTATTTATTTTTTTTAGAGTTAAGGGTTTGTTTTTAATTAATTTTGGTCAATGAAACTGAACATGTTTTTGGGGGATTTTGTGTGTGTGTGTGTGTGTGTGTGTGTGTGTGTGTGTGTGTGTGTGTGTGTGTGTGTGTGTGTGTGTGTGTGTAGGTACTGGTTAGATCTCACAGACAGTAGCGTGTTTTGGAACACGTCAGACACGGGCTGGGCCAAGTCTGCATGGAGTAGTGTGTTTGCTTCCTGGACGCAGGGCGCATGTGTGTTTGTCCACCACATGCCCCGCTTCAACACCTCCACTGTCCTCCAGGTGTGTTTGTCCCCCACATGCCCCGCTTCAACACCTCCACTGTCCTCCAGGTGTGTTTGTCCACCACATGCCCCGCTTCAACACCTCCACTGTCCTCCAGGTGTGTTTGTCCCCCACATGCCCCGCTTCAACACCTCCTGCTTATAACCTGATTCACCGAGACCTGAGTTTATTAAACCCGCTTTAAAAAAGACTTGACTAAATTGATCTTAAATTGCATGTTGGTTGATATAAAGTGTCCCTTTTTTTTTAAAAGCCATTTGTTTATTTACATCAAAATTACTTGTTGGCTGCAGTGCTTCTAAATGTTCCCTCAACGTTCCCTCAACGTTCCCCATCCATTCTGTAACTGCTGGAGAACATGCAGAGTGAATTCTGCTCCAGCACTTCCCTGCTCTGTCTCTCACTCACATGAACTCAGTGATGGGCTGAAACTGGACTACACTGCCTGACTAAACTATATTTCCTAAACTATATTTTAATATATATTTTCTGCCTTCCTTCTTTAGACCCTCTCCAGCTATCCCATCAGCACTTTCTGCTCCGCTCCAACAGCCTATAGGATGTTGGTGCAGGAAGATCCATCCAGGTAACGCTGTAATGTGCACACACATGCACTGAAGCGGTGTTCCGGCGCGTATCCGCGCACTGAAGCGGTGTTCCGGCGCGTATCCGCGCACTGAAGCGGTGTTCCGGCGCGTTTGCATGACAGGACGTGTTTGTTTACGGCAGGTTCCACTTCACGGCCCTGGAGCACTGTCTGTGTGCTGGAGAACCCATCAACCCCGAGGTGATGAGTCAGTGGAAACGGCTGACGGGCCTAGACATCTACGAAGGATATGGCCAGACAGAGACCGTAGGTGAAGGAGGCAGGCCACGCCCTTCAGATGGATCCTTCTAGAATTTTCAAAGCAGTTTTGGAATGTGACATCATACATGGATACTCATCAGAGTTCTGGCAGCTAAACGTTAGCATGTGCTCTGAGACATACACACCTCTTCATACAGACTATGACATTTGCTCTGTAAAATGACAGTGAGTTTACGTTCACATTGTTTTGTGAACAAAGTGCTTTTGAATTTGTAGGAGAAGTTTAATATTAGGACAAGCTGAAGGTTAATGGATGTGTAACATGGTCTGGATCTGTAGTCTCTACTCATGCACTGGTGGTTCTTTGTAGGTTTTGATTGCTGGAACATTCAAAGGCATGGAGATCAAACCCGGGTCCTTCGGAAAAGCGTCACCAGCGTATGATGTGCAGGTGTGTGTGTGTGTGTGTGTGTGTGTGTGTGTGTGTGTGTGTGTGTGTGTGTCATCATCAGTCTGACCTGTGAGTTTGAGATACATGCGTAGACGGATGGAGAGATAGAAAGTAAATTAAAAGATCTGGTGTCTAGTTGATTTGACGTGCAAGTCCATTGACGGAGGTTTGTGGGTGGAGGTGTAGGTGGTGGACGAGGAGGGGCGTGGTGTTCCTCGGGGAACTGAAGGCAACCTGGCGATCCGAGTGAAGCCGCACAGACCCTTCGCCCTCTTCCTCGAGTACCTGGTACCTGTCGCCATTGGCTCCTCACCTAGGCCAGGTGCTCCTCCAGGAGGTCTGGAGTGCTGTAACCCTTCAGGAGGAGAAGTGTTCAAACAAATAAGTAGCAATGAGGACCACAGCTTGTACATTTTTATTAGAACATTTATTTAGAAGCTTATTTAAGTACATTCAACTAACTGGGTTTTATGTTGTGCATAGAATATGTATTAACTGAATACTGCTCAGTGCTCTAATCTCCATCTAATAGCTGTTTTTTTATTTGTCATAAATCAATCTATTTAGTTACAACTAAACAAATATTTCCTGGTGATTTTGGTTTATATTTACATACCAACACACTTAACAATCAAGAAATCTTTCACCTTATCCAGAAGCACATGTGATGGTGACTTGTTGGAATTGCTTATTGTTTCTGAGTGCTGTCAGTCCTGACGTCCGTTGTGTCCTGCAGGGGGAGCCAGAGAAAACAGCAGCGTGTTACCGTGGAGATTTCTACCTGACAGGTGACAGAGGGGTGATGGACAAGGATGGATACCTGTGGTTCGTTGGCAGAGCTGATGATGTCATACTCTCCGCAGGGTGGGGAATGTCTTTAGCTTTGGTCAGGTGACTTATGAGTTCTACATGCTCGTATGCAAATGTGTTTAATGCCTTCCCTGTTTCTGATTGGCTGGCTGTCTCAGTTACCGCATTGGTCCGTTTGAAGTGGAGAACGCTCTAATAGAGCACCAGGCAGTGGCAGAATCTGCTGTGGTTAGCAGTCCAGATCCAGTCAGAGGAGAGGTGAGGTATCTGCTCACTAGCACACCACCTGATCCCTCAGCCCCACCCTAACCCTAGCAGTGTGAAGTGCTGGTGTGGTGTTGACGGTGGTTTCATCCCCACAACTAAATCACTTGGGACCCCATAAAATTGGATCATTATAACATATTAACCCTAGCAAACAAATTGTTGTCATTACGTATAATTTGTTTCTTACTTTTTTAATATATTCCATACAGATTTTGTGGTAAAGGAATATTTAACTGGATAATGACATTTTGCTTCCTTTGGATCAAGGAAAATTCTCTCCCTCTCTCTTTCTCTCTCTCTCTCACACACACACACACACACACACACACACACACACACACACACTTACTCACTCAGGTGGTGAAGGCATTCATTGTGCTGACTCCAGAGTACAAATCCAGGGACCAGAATGAACTCATCACAGAACTGCAGACGCATGTGAAAAAAGTCACAGCACCCTATAAATACCCCCGCAAGGTATAAATACCCCTCCACAGCTGCCTATGAATGCTTCTACATCACTATAAATACCCCCGCAAGGTATAAATACCCCTCCACAGCTGCCTATGAATGCTTCTACATCACTATAAATACCCCC
>JAOYMR010000003.1:574217-586772 GCA_025802075.1 Tenebrosternarchus preto
AAGGTATAAATACCCCTCCACCGCTATAAAAAGGTCCACAGCTGCCTATGAATGCTTCTACATCACTATAAATACCCCCGCAAGGTATAAATACCCCTCCACCGCTATAAAAAGGTCCACAGCTGCCTATGAATGCTTCTACATCACTATAAATACCCTGCAAGGTATAAACACCACTCAGAATATACTCACAGGGGACCTGCATCACTATAAATACCCCCACACAGCCCTATAAATACCACCACACTCTACCTTTATCACTAAAATACCCCCCATCACAGTAATTACTCCTGCAAGCTATAAATACCTCCATATCAATATAAATACCCTCATAAGGTGTAAATACCCCACTTCACTATAAATACCTACTGTACTGTAATACTCTGCAATACTGCAGGTGTACTAATACTGCAGTAGTCGTGCAGGTATTTGACAGGTATTGTAATACTGCAGTATTTTGTAATACTGGCTGTTTGATACATTTCCTCGTGTGGTGTGAGTATTTGATAAATGGTGTGGTGGGTTTTTAAACTCTGTGGTACCTGTCAGATGGCTGGAGCTTTTAATTCTGGCTTCCAGTTTAGAATAACAATCTTCCAAACAGCTGAATGAGTGGGTGAGATTTGGGATATTTTTTTCTTTAGTTTTTTGTTTGTTTACTTGCCTTTGCAGATTGAGTTTGTAGACCAGCTGCCGAAGACGGTGAGTGGTAAAATCCGGAGGGTGGAGCTGAGGAAGAGAGAATGGAAGCGTCAGCCGTAGCAGTGTTGCTCTCTACTCCCGCTCCAGTCACTCCAGTCCTAAAAGATCATTAGATTAGATTATTGAGCACCACCAGCATGAGTGCCATACACACAACACTTGAAATAACTGGATTAAACTTTACACACAACACATTAAATAAGTGTAATAATTTGTTTGTTAAAATGCTCTTGAGGGTTACCAAAGATTCACAAGTGCCCACGACACTGACGTTTTACAGGAAGCTATTTTACGATTTCTGAAGTATAATTTGATTGTTGGCCTGTAGAGGGAGACATACACAACTAAAGCGACCACTCCAAAGATAAAAAAATTTAAATGTATGATAAACTATAAGCTTTTCATTAACTGTACAATATATGTAATATTGTCTATAAGATCATTAAGTAACAAACCCATTCTAATAAACTTCACAGGCACGTCGTAAGACTTTGTCTACATGTACTGCGGTCTGCTTTGCTACGTCTGTGTTCAGTTCACCGATTAAAACTGCAAAGCTTATTCTAACAGTTGTACTGTTGTACGTTTACATTTAAGGCATTTGTCTGACGCTTTTATCCAAAGCGACGTATAGTTGTGACCGGATGCATCTTGAGTAACTGAGGGTTAAGGTTCTTAATCAGGGGTCTAGTAGTGATACTTATCAGAGCTGCTGGGGTTCGAACCAGCGGCCTTCTGGTTACTAGTCAAGATGTTTAATTGTACATTGTCCACATACAATCGAGTCGCGTTTCCGTATCTTTTTTTTAATATATATATTTTTTTAAATATTTGTCTTTTGAGCTCATGTTTGTTACACCTGTCGGGGTCACTTAAGATACTTGTCTGTTTTAGTTGTTCTCACCATAAGTAGAATCTCACCATAAACTTGCCTTCAACAGCAACACTACTGCTTTGTCAGTAACTGAACCTCGAGTTCAACCAGAGCAGTGGCGTCTCCACCTGTGTGTGTGGCGTCCCCAGTCCTCCATCTCCTCTCCGCCCTTGTAGGAATCCGGGGAATTGCGCAGCTGCGGCAGCGCTCGAGACGCTTAATAGCGTGTTATGCAATGGTTATTAATGGTTAAATAAACACGTTATTAATGGTTTAATAAATGACTTATTGTACATTCCTTAAATCGCACAATTTTATTTTGATGCCCTCATTTTAGACCACGTTCCAAAGTAAAATAACTTTTTTCGACCCAAAAACAGATCACGAGACTTGATGGGGCGCGAACCCCGAAAATTTAGGTTTTGATTTATGAGTTTGAGTCGATTTCCTTTTCTTAGCTGCCCTTATTAAATTTAGCGGAGAATAAGCTCAACTACTGATTAGATTTCAGTTCTAGGAAACGGCTAAAAAGTAAGGTTTCCCTGGCTCTCGAGACGTAAAATTTGTTTTAGATTTTCTGCGCCGACTGGAAATCTGAGAACCACGTGAGAAGATTGTGCAATGACAGCGTCCGACAGAGCGCGAGCATACTCGCGCACCTCGCACTCAGCGCGCTGATATGGACGCGGCACGGTAGCGCACATCCTTAGAAATGGACAAACGCGAGAGTTTCTTAATGTAACCACTAGCTGGTGTTTGCTGTGTCTTTTAGTTCGTTCTTTACTTTAATTTGCTTAGTTATTTTTTATTGACATGGCTTGGCCGTGCATTAGCAGAGTGTGCTGTTTGGCAAGGTTTTGGAACGAGTTTGACAAATCGGATCTGTCTGTTCCGCTAACGATTCAAAACTATTCGGACATCGCTGAGCAAGAGATACGCTCCGTCACCAAGCAAGTTATCACGGACCGAGCACCGAGCAACGACTATGTGACTCCGGATCACCGAGGTTCTCCTACGTCGCAGGATGGTGGAGGCAGACGCCCGTGTCGTGGGCGGACGGAACCGAGTTATAAACCTCGTGCGGACTACCACCCACCGGGAGTGCCTTTCCCGAGTGTGACACAGTACAAGCAGGATTATAAACCCTGGCCTATACCGAAAAAAGATAACTTTCCCTGGGTTAGTAACGGTGGTAGTAAAGGCGGCGCTCTCGCCACCAGTCCGGTAAACAGTTCCTCCAGTGGTAGGAACCAGCCGAGAGCGGAAAAAGAGGAGCGCGTGAGCCGACAGAAGTACGCGGAAGAGACTGTGGATGTGACCAAAACGAGCTCGTACAGGTACGGTGCGGGAACCAAGCGGGTGCGGGAACGAAGTGGGAGCGGGAATGAAGCGGGATCTGTCCGTTCAGCACCGCTACAGCAGTTACAAAATGACGCTACAGTGACGCGTCATTTTGAATGAGGGGGAAAACACCATCAACTACAGTTATAAATAGTTTTCTGAGGAATATTCCCCTTCATTTACCATTCGTGCTGTTTTGTAATGTCTGTAATCGGAGGCAAAGTCGAACGGCCCGGCCGGGACGCGTGGATAGAGAGGATTGTTGCACTGCAGATGTTTGCAGACAGATCTGTTATGAAAGCGACAGATTTGCGTAACATAATCCAGAAACTCTTAGCTAAGCGAGTTTGTGATCAGCAGCAGTAGCGTACACCGCCTCGCGCACTACGATGCGACGGTTTGTCATTTGTCGTCGCAAAAAAAGAGGAGGGGCGTGAATGAGGAGAGACTCGCGCTCGTTTGTCTCTCTACTCGGTACTACAAAAAAAAATACTAACATCTTCAGTTGAGCATCAAGACGGCGATTACGCACGAGGTGCTTGTTGTGCTTGTATGACATTTCTCCCTCGTTTTCTGTTTCAGATACTTTAATTAAAATCCCAGTTCGAGTCGCTGTTAGAATATTTAAACGTCTGTAGCAACGTCCTCCTGTAGTCTGATTCCTCCTGTAGTCTGATACTTCCTCCTGTGGTCTGAATCTTCCTGTAGTCTGATTCTTCCTCCTGTAGTCTGATTCACACAGGGGTGTCTGGTGCATCCTGTTTTGTCTTTGTGTCTCCACTGAGAACTATCCTGCATCCAAAACATCTCAGAGCATTTCCATGCAGCACAAGCTGAAATCTCAGTCAGGGCCTGTAATCTTCCAGTCTGGATCCTGAAGACCTTGTGTATGTAGCTCCGATGCACCTCTGTGCTTTAGGTGCGAACTGTGTAATGGAAGGACTATTTTAAACGGCTGGCCATGGTCCATGATGGCCCCCAGCGTTTCCAGAGACAGCTGCATCCGATCTGCTGGGGCTGTACAAAGCCCAGATCGGAGCAGCACACACATCTCTCACCCACATACACTGTAACTACATCAGTACAGCGTTCTGTCTCTCTGGAGCTAGGCAGGAGTTCCGACCCTGGGCAGGGGTCCGCCCACCAAAGCCTGCCCAGAAGAGGCCTACGTTCCTGGGAGTGACCACCACCGAGCGCCCTCCCGAGACGAGCTACCAGGCTGCCTTCAGCACGGACGCACACAGGCCGGCGAACATCGTTGCCCACGACCGGCGCACCGAGAGGGCGGACAGAGCCGAGGTCAGCTCCAAGACGGAGGTGAGGGGAGAGGGAGAGGCACTGCGCTGGTCTACACACAGCATGTTGGGACAGCAGAACCAGGCAGCGCAGAGAAACAGCCTTGCTGGTGCAGCACAACGACTGTCCTGGATTCGTGTCTGAATCTACGGCAGTAGAGTTCGTCTCTAAGGCACTTACTGCAGTATGGAGCAGCTGGGGTCAAGCTTAGTAGAGATCTGGAAACAGTGGGCTGATCTGAGGCCTGTCTGGCCTGGGATCAACACCACGTAATCAGCACGTGGCATAAAGCAAACGTGGCCTGGTCCTAATCGCACGAGGATGCTGGCGCCCCGGGGTTATTGAGGGAGGAGTTATAGTACCTCACTATTCAGTGCTGGATTTGTTACAGGAGTAACAGTTCTCTGTTCTTTAGTATTAAAAAGGAAGTGGTGGTTATTGATTCCTAATTATGAGAGACAGAGAGAGAGAGAGAGAGACATCTCGAGTCCTGTTATCTCACTCTACCTTGCACCATTTTACTCTAGATCTCTCTCTCGATCCCTGCATGATGGACAGAAAACATTATTATACAATCGTGTGCTCACACACCCACCCACACCCACACAATTGGTAAGACTGATTTTGCTGAGTATTACTGAACAATCTCTTTTAAACAATTAAGATGTGTCACCTGAGTGAGCTGAGCTGTATGTGTACTTGTCAGTTCCCCCTCAAAAGCCACTGAATTTCGTGGTGAAGTCAGGTGACCAGCACATATCCCCATCGCCGTGTTTTCACGCGGTTCAGGCCTTGGTTCGGTTGTCGGTGCGCTGAGAGATCTGCTTCATCATGGTGTCCACGGCTTCCACAGGCTGTGGGAGGGGTAGCAGAAGATCAGAGCTTGGGAAAAACGTCACAGTGGTTTAAAAATATTCCTGCCCAGATCCTCTGAGAGGTGCTGTGAGGATTAGGCTGGTATTTTAGCAGACAGGGTTCCTCTCTGGATGCTCCTCGACACACGGCTCTATAAACTAATGAACAACACGCTGAAACAACTCAACAATCCATCACTTATGTTCCCTTAAAATGAACACATTTCACACTGCAAACAGCAGTAGAAATATGTGCTCAGCACCTGATCAGCACCCATCTGGACAACAGCAGCTAGTCACCCAGGCAACGACTCAACAGGTGTTGCATAGCGACCCATTGTTCACACTGAACCTGCTCCAGACCTGATGGGTGGCCACGCCCCCTTCTGAAGATGCTGTGTTCATCCTAAAGAAGGATCAGATTCACTCTCCATTCTCTTAGCCCTTCCATTTGCTGAGATCAAGACATGTAGTCTATAGTCTTGTATTTTTTTCTCTCTATAAAACCATTAAGTCAGACTCTCTCTCTCTATATATAGATACTCATATATAAAAAGCCCTTAAGTAAATAAATGATAGACATGAGATTTAACCCTCAGCAGTTTTGGTTCTGGCTCAATTCTGGTTGTATTAAGCTGTTACTGTCCCTCTTCAGGGAACAGGAGGACACACTCACAACGAAACACCATGTGAGTTTTAAAGACCATTTTAGCCAAAAGGTGGGTAGATATTTTTTTTAATTAAAGCTTTCCAGTATGCATTTTATAAACTGTAATGTTTAAGGGTTTTGAAGCAGACTGTAGTCAGAGAGGCTTTGGATGCTGAAGGCAAAGTGTTTACAACCATCTAGTGTCTCCAAACTCACCTGGGGCTGGGAACACACACACCACAGGGAACATAACCTACAGACACACACGTGTATGTGTGTGTGTGTGTGTGAGAGAGAGAGAGAAAGGGGAGGTGATTATAATTACCTTTAACAAGGCTGCCGGTCGGAGTGTGTAGGAGTGTTCAGGATCGTGGTCCTTCACACTGCAGTGCAGGAGGGCTGCTCTGTTCTCCACTGTACTGAACTCTATATCCACACACAACCTTCTACAATCTCTCAACTCAGAAGTACTAGCTAGGTGGTTACCTAGTTACCTGTCTGCTAAGTTTCTTGCAGTTCGTTAACCATCGTTCTGTTGGTGTCGTTATACGTTCTGTTCGTGTGTATCGGTTTGTCTCCATCAGACAATACCTGTGAACTGTATTTTCTACATTACTGAAGCCCCTCCCTCTCCAGAGGGGTGTGTTCAAGTACACAATTTGCTGTCCCACACCAAAGAAGGACTAGAGATCCAGAGATGATGGAGGTCAGAGGTGAGCGTTCTGGGGCCCTGGATCAGCCGCTGGGGCCCTGGATCAGCCGCTGGGCTCCTGCTACACTCTGCTAAACTCTCGTTCCCTCCTCACCGTCTTGCAGGAGGAGCTGGTGAGGTCCAAGTCTCCAAACCCCTCGGCTGTCTTCCAGAGCAGATCCCGGATCTTCAACATATGAGGTCGGGGGAGGGGCGCTGTGCTGGAACGCCAACACAATGGCAGCACAGGATCCCACTTCAGCTCAACGCACACGCAGCTCCTCCAGCTTTTAGGGGACATCTCAAAAGCTACAGCACACAACACTACTAAGAGACCAGAACTTCCATAGAAAAATCTAAGGGGTCATCTAAAAATGACTGACAGTGTATTAAAGTGAACAGGGAGCACTAGACTGAAGCTGGAAGTGATACAGGCATAGGCTCATTGGGATAATGAGCCTCTGCTTTTCCAAATCATTCCATAGAGACTCCTGCATGGAAAACCGTGAAGAGAAAGGCAGGGAGAAAACCACTGTGTGGGAAATCTATGCAAGAAAATGTACACTTCTAAAACCCGCCCACGCTTCTAAAACCCGCCCACGCTTCTAAAACCCGCCCATGCTTCTAAAACCTGCCCACGCTTCTAAAACCCGCCCATGCTTCTAAAACCCGCCCACGCTTGTAAAACCTGCCTGCTGCATGTCTGTAATACTACAGAAACGTCCGCAAATTTGATGGATAAAAGGAAAGTGACGGTAACATGAACAAACCGCTATTTGATTTGCATGCTGGGGTCACTCAGTTATGCATGTTCCTCAGTGAGGGAAACAAACTTCTTAAACCACAGTGTCCTGAGAAAAAAAAATCAGTCCAAGCTTAGTGTGTGTGGGGAGACTGTGGTTCACTGGGGCGACATTTTGAGTTCTGTATCTGTAAGGTTCTGGTTCTGGTTCCTCCCTTTTAGAGTTGGTTACTGTTCACTTGCGGACGCCTGAACCCCCCCCCCGTATGCTTTGTCCTTCAAGCTCTGCAACGAACCCTTTATTAAATGAAAATGTTTATTGAATTTTTATTAGTAAACACATGATATTTCACCATTGTTAATTCATTTTGTATATTTGTTCTTGATAGAAATTAAAAGGTGGAGAATGTTGAAATAAAACAAAAACTACATTAAGTTCTTAAAATTGTGCCTTGTGATGTATTAGTGGGTGAAAGTTATCAGTCGTAATGTGAAACCTCACATCTAGGGTTACTTGAATTCACATCAGTCGTAATGTGAAACCTCACATCTAGGGTTACTTGAATTCACATCAGTCGTAATGTGAAATCTAGGGTTCACATCTAGGGTTACTGGGTTGATTAAGGAGAGCTGCTTATCCACAGGAAAGAACCAAACAGCTGCTACGTTACTAGTGAAGTGAAGCCATTGGAAGACGGCCCTGTCCGTCATACTGGTTTTATCCAATAGCGTTAGAGCTCCCTGTAGGAAGGGAGTCAGAGAACTATTTATTATAGAGTTATTATAGATTATTAAGTGGTGGGGTGAGCGTTAGTAAGAGAGACAGAGAAAGTCTGAGTGTGTGGAGAGAGGAGAGAGAGCTGTGTGTGTGTGTGTGTGTGTTATGTAAGCTCTCTGGAGTTTAAACAACGATTCCACAAGACTTTTGCTGCAGCAGGATTCGTTGTGGCACTGATGCCTGAAGAGGGAATTAAATAAATGTAATAACAATAAGTAACTCCTAATGTTAAATAACTCCTTACACAAACACTACAATTAAATCAGTTTTTCCTCATCTGATCCAAATGAAGTGCTCAAATACTCCAGAGCAGTAAAACCTGCCTTGGTAAGTACTGGTAAGTACTGACTGTTTCAGATCTGAATGGACTAGAACCTCTGCTGGCAAGAGAAAGCTCCTCTTCCTCACGAAAGCCTAGAGGTGCCGTCTGATAACACTGATGTTAAAACTTCCTGCAGTCATGAGACTCTGTCTGATCTCTGTTCCAGTCTCTTTGTACTTAGATGAGATGGTGTCTGATCTGTTCTAAACTCTCTGTAATCAGTTATGAGACAGTGTCTGATCTCTGTTCCAGTCTCTGTATTCTTCATCTTTTCTACCTCTCATACAGAGATCAGGGAGGGTGAGAAAATATGAGGACATCTTATCTGACTACTGCAGCCCTCAAAGAATGCAGAAACAGAGAGAGGAGAGAGAGATGAGAGAGAGATGAGAGAGAGAGCAGAAAGAGAAGGAGGGAAGGACTGAGAGGAAGGGAGGTGGAGGGAGAAGAAAAGGACGTGGTAGATAAACAGACCAAGCAGAGATACTGGATACTTTCACAATAAAGTGTTCAGAATACTGACTGAGAATAGTGACATTTAGAATATCACAGAGTTGCTACAAAATTTTATTTCAGTTTAAAAAGAAGTTGTCAAACTTCAAAAATTCAATGGCAAAATTTTAATACAAGAATAATCATTATTGTTTTAGGGACACTTTGAACAAAAAATATCAAGGTCAGGTCCAGTCTACATTAAATCAGGTGCAGGTACACAAGAAAGGACTTGAGAGAGAGAGAATGTGATACACACACACACACACACAACATTGCTGTCACGCAGGAAACCTCCTCACCTTACAATACATTCTCACACGTGTACACACACAAAATAATTACATACATAAAATTATCAAACACTCCCAAACACAAATACACACTGAGCTTATAGTGTGTTGCTGGTTACTTACGGAGTATCCAACAGAACAGACAAAAAACTCCAAAGTAGGATGGGGCTTTAGAGGGACAGGGGCTTTAGAGGGACAGGGGCTTTAGAGGGACAGGGGCTTTAGAGGAACAGCCACATCAATTCACGTCAATAAAGGGATTAGCTTGAACAGAAATGCTAACATGACTAACAGGACCAGGAGCTGACCGAACCTTCTCAGAACTTCTCCTTCTCAAACCTCATCAGTCTGAGACACAGGATCTGTTCTTCACTTGTAACGGGTTGGAGTTTCTCCCAGTCCGGCAGGACCAAACCTTGCTCACTGAAACAGACGATCTGCCGTAATACACCTGATATGGTTAAAGTATGGCTTAACAAACAGCTGAGAAGTGTCAGGTGTGTTAGAGCAGAAAACCAGAAGGGTTGGAACTGGATTAAGGCTTCTGTATACAACTACAGATAAAGTCAGATAAAGTTACATCAGTATTAAGACTTTAGTACATTTACATCAAACACTGGGCATCTTCACAACAAAACTAAAAGCACAGACATTTAAAACCTTCTTCTTCTACTCCTGAACCTTTTCTTCACTGTGGTGTTTGTGGACACACACAAAAAATGAAATGAACAGAACCCATAAACCCAGAATATACTGGGTATACAAGTGAACAAGTGAGAAGAGCATCCTAGGAAAAAGTGTCCTAGGAGTGTTCAGGAAACTTCCCCAATCACATGCTGGTACAGCAATGAACAGCTCGGGATTATGGGAATATTGGATCAATCTGTAATGGGTTTCTCCCCTACAACCACACAGACCAACTGCAGAAGACTGGAGGCTAAGAATACCAGTGACATCACAACCATAACCACACCCATCACAACCATAACCACACCCATCACAACCATAACCACAACCACATCTCACAGTGTTATTTACTAAAGCAAACTCACATACAGGCAACTACAGCAGGAGGACACAACATGAAACACAGAATCTCTCCAAAAACAATCAAAACACCCCAGGTCTGGAAAGGGAGTGTGTGTGTGTGTGTGTGTGTGAGAGAGAGAGAGAGAGGGTGGGGGGTGTTTCTGGGTTTTCTTTGGATTAGGTTCTTACAATCCAGGTTTAGTTTAATCCAAAAACGTTTTTTCATGGTTGTGAACAGTAGCACCTGCACCTCTGTCGCCATAGTGACATCTGCATTCCATGTTGACTCTCTCTGGTTAGAAGTGCCACCCCTCTCTGATTTTCCAGCGGGAGAAGGAGAAGGGGGGTGTGGTTTCCGTGGTGCAGCTCAGAAGCTCCGCCCTTCTCTTTAGTCTGTGCTGCTCCCATCCCTCACCAGGACACCCATGTACCTGCCAATCACACACACACACACACACACACACACACACACACACACACACACACTTGTGCCGCTGCTTCACCAGTATAAACAACGGTTTATATGGTCAGTAACACGCTAACAGAGTATCCCAGTACTAGAGTAACAGTAATGGAGTAACAGAGTACTAGCAGTACCTGTTTGTAAGGAAGTCACATGTAGGAACGGAGCTGATGGCCTGGTGCACATGCACTGCTGAGAGCTCACGGGGAGAAGATCTAGAACAGAACGGAGAGGGAACAGACTGGTGTGAGCACGGATTCCACAGGTATCAGACACTGATGGTGAGACAGTCCTGACTATTAGATCAGATGACGTGTATGAATGAATGAACAGATGAATGGGTGTGGTGTACTAGGGCAGAGGCTGGATGGATGAAGGAAGAGAGGGATGGAGGGATGAGGGGATGTGTGAGAGGAGAGGGATGGAGGGACCTGTTCTGAGGAGACTTCACATAGGCACTGGCCAGAGCTTCTCTCAAGATCTCACTGGCAAACTGTTCTGTGGCCTAGAGAGAGGGAGAGAGAGAGAGAGAGGGAGGGAGGGAGTGGGAGAGAGAGAGAGAAGGAGGGAGGGAGTGGGAGAGGGAGGGAGAGGAGGAGTGTACACAATGTCAAACACAGTACATAATGTTACAGTGAGGAACAGACAGTTGTTTCAGATCACTGACCTTAAGGATCATCGCCTCCACAACAGGAGAAAACACACCCTGCTCAACTTCTACAGGCTGGAAACACACACCGATCTGAGAAAGAGAGAGAGAGAGAGAGAGAGAGAGAGAGAGATGGATTGGGTTATATTAAGTTGCTTACAGCTGCTGTTCAGAGAAAAACAACTAACGGACTGACATATTGATTAACTAACAGACTGATTAATTGATGTCTAATTAATTGTCTGACTGAATGACTGCCTGATTCTTACCTGCTCTGCCGTGTCTCTGATGAACTGGGAGGAAGGGCATGACCCCAGGAAATATTTGGGTGCTGGCTCCGCCTCTTCCTGTTCCTGCTTGATCTTGACCTTGGTGGTGCTGACCTCTCTGACGGTGATGATGTCGAGAGGCTCCTCCTCTTCCTCCTCTGGTTCCGTCTTCAGAATCCTCTGGAGCTGCTCCAGACGCTGACACAACTCCTCACCATCTGACAGAGTGGACAGGCACTCTACACACACACACACACACACACGCACGCACGCACGGTACAGTACAAATATACATGGAGGGCTAAATTTACCATAGATTTGGCTCTCCGTCACCACCCCCACCCAACACACACACACACACACACACACACACACACACACCTGGCTCGCTGTCTATCTGTGTGAGGATGTCCTCTATGGAGTCCTCCTCAGTACGTTGGGGTTCGGGGTCAGGGGGCGTGTAACCACGGAGACGACACCACTGCACCACCTCTCTGGTCTTGGGGGGAGTGAGAGCCTGTAGACGGGGGCTGTGGTCCAACACATCCTGAACCACACGCTTCACCGCCACCGCACGCTGGAGCTACAGACACACACACACACACACACACACACACACGTATACAAGCACAGACATACACAGAAGTTTAAGAATATGCCAATCACTCTCCTCCTCCTCTTTTTCAAACACACACACACACACACACACACACAATTACCTCTGAAGCCCTTCGTTTTCCAATGTTCCAGGAATAATACTGCTCCACTGATGATGCACAGAATGGATGGCAGTCTTCAGCTGGGAACACACACACACACACACACACACACACACACACACACACACACGTAGGTAATGAGTTAAACTGGGAGTGCAGAACCTGTGTGTGTGTGTGTGTGTGTGTGTGTGTGTGTGTATCACCATCTCTGTATGTGTGTGTTTGTCTCACTTTTCTCTGGGACGATCAGGGGAAACTTCTTCACAACAGACGTTAGAAGCTGCAACATGGTCTCAATATGTTCAGTACTAAAGAAGAGAGAGAGAGAGAGAGAGAGAGAGAGGGAGAGAGAGAGAGAGAGAGAGAGAGAGAGAGGGAGAGAGAGAGAGAGA
>JAOYMR010000003.1:586872-600759 GCA_025802075.1 Tenebrosternarchus preto
TAAACTCTTTATATATAGATCACTTAAACACTTTATATATAGATCACTTAAACACTTTATATATAGATCACTTAAACACTTTAGACTTGCTCCGAGCTCCATTCACTTATTTTCTACTTTCCTTTCCAAAGAGCCAAACAGATAAAACGAATGAACCAAACTATCACCTTGCTGGGTGTGGCTCCGCCTCCTGACCCCGCCCCACTCTTCTGTGGAGACATGGTAATCATGTGACCTCCCTTCACTGCCACATACTGCTGCTGCTGCTGCTGGGGCGTTGCTGTGGATACCACCTGTTGCTGTGGTGACGGCTGGGCAGTCACTTCCCCTGGTTCCTGCTTAATGATTACCTGCATAAAGAAAATGTCCAGTGTGACCTCTGATAACACAAGAGTGTGTGTGTGTGTGTGTGTGTGTATATGTGTGTGGTCTCATTACTTTACACAGTGTGAGACACCATACTCCTGTACATAACTCGTGTGTGTGTATGAAAGTGTGTGTGTGTATGGGGGGTGGTGTATGTGTGTGGGGGTGGGGGTGTTTAGCAAAGTTCACAGGAGACAACACTACAGATAGATGTCCCATTTAAATAACTCACACATACACTCTGTCTCTCTCTCTCTCTCTCTCTCACACACACACACACACACACACACACACACACACACACACACACACACACACACACCCTGAAGGGAACTATTATTATTATCATTGCAGATGGAAATAGACTGTGAAACCAAGGGAGCTGAAAACGGTGAGAGATGGAGTGAGTGTAACCCAGATAGAGCACAGAGATCTCCTCCACCCTGCACCGACGGAGGTGGAGGAGAGGGAGAGAGGAGGAACGAAAGGAGGAACACAGGAAGGACAGAAAGAAAAAGGAGAGAGAGAGAGAGAGAGAGAGAGAGAGATGGTATATTACACCATTGCAGGTCTGACTCCACCAAAGCGACGAGTTTGATCCCAACGCACAGGTCACATGAACCGAGTACAAGCCCAGACTCTGTTCTACACTGCCTCACTCTCACCTTGACTCCAGAGGACAGGTAGCCGCTGGTATGGACTGGAGGAGCAGGTGAGCGTGTGTTCTGGACCACCGCACTCTGGACCACCGCACTCTGTTTAGCCGATGGACTTGCTATCAAACAAGCAGAAAGATGCACACAAGAGACTCAAACATTCATCTCACACCCTCACACAAATAAACACGCACACAAACACACCAACATGTCCCCACACACCTAAATACACTCACACACAAATATGCACACACACCCCACACTCACCGACTTGTCACTCAAGTCTTGTTCTACATTTGCTAAGGCAGTGGGTGTTTCTCCTCTGTAATGCGTCAAGTGCACTGGGACGACTTCTCCTCACGCTGACTCCCTAATCATCGAGTCCTCTAACGAGTCCTCCAACGAGTCCTCTAACGAGTCCTCAAACGAGTCCTCTAACGAGTCCTCCAACGAGCTCAATTAAGCTCAATCTTGTCGTACTTCATAACCCATAAAACCACAATGATTGGGGAACACAAGCAAGACACGCCCTCGTGACACATGAGTCATGTGAAAATGTAATGTGAAAATAAACCTTGCATGCATGGGTGTGTGTGTGTGTGTGTGTGTGTGTGTTTCAGCCGTATTGCAGAGACCCCCGTGGTGTGATAACGTGGCTCTGGTACTGCTGTCACTGAAACACCACGCAGAGCTTCTCCCTCCCTCCCTCCCTCCCTCAACACACACACACACACACTGCTTTCTTCTCGTCCCTGTAATGTCTTTTCCTGTCTCATCTTTCACTCGCTCTCTCCCCATCTCTCTCTCCCCATCTCTCTCTCTCCTTCTCTCTCTCCCCGTCTCTCTCTCCCCGTCTCTCTCTCCCCGTCTCTCTCTCTCCGTCTCTCTCTCTCCGTCTCTCTCTCTCCTTCTCTCTCGACCTCCTCCTATTACATTTCCATCTGGCTTCTTCTCCATTTCATATCATTTCATATCATAGTGTGTGTGTTGGAGACAGTGTGGGTGTATGTCTGATTGTTTTTATGTGTTGGAGACAGTGTGGGTGTTGTATGTCTGATTGTGTGGGTGTATGTCTGATTGTTTTTATCCTGTAGGAGGGTTCATGTTACTTACATAAATGAAGAGGCAAATAAATTAATAAATAAATGAATAAAAACAGCTTTACAAATGATGTACACACCCGTAAGACTCCATCACGCACACACACACACACCCCCGTAAGACTCCATCACGCACACACACACACCCGTAAGACTCCCTAAAGGTCGTACACACCTGGAGCAGCAGCAGTGGGCGTGGTCATGCTGACCACCTGACCTGGTTTGTCAACGAGGATGTAAGGGCTGGTGATAACGGAGCCGCCCTTCATGTGCACAGGGGTGGAGGTGGAGGTGGGGGTCCGCGACAGAGGGGAGTGGCTGGGGGTGGAGACAGGAGAGCCTGGCGCACACACACCATACACACATACACACATACACACACACACCATACACACATACACACATACACACATACACACATACACACGCACCACAGAAAAAAAAACAAGAATGAAAAAGTACAAGAAAATGTATAAACTGTATAAACTGCTAACAGAGAATAAAAAGGAAAGAAAAGTGCATTAATGAGCATTTCAGAAACACACCTGACACGATCTTACAGCTCATGGTGATTGGCTGGAAGGACTTCCCTGGTGATTCAGCAGGACTGTGCACCTGACTCTGCGAGACCATCTTGCAGCTGGCCGTGATTGGCTGGAATGCCGAGTTGCCGTGGGAACCCAGCGTGACTTTCTCCGGCCCTTTGGCGTGTGGTGCGGCCCGATCGGAGCGCGACGCCTCACTCTTCTGAGCCACACCTAACAGGACCGGAGAGAGGAGGAAGAACAGAACGACAGGATGGAACGTTCCGGGGGAATAACAGAAATGAACGATGAGGGAAGATGACAGAAGGTTGAGACAGACAGGAAACATGAGTGGTGTTTAAGACGTCTGAGGAGGTTCGTTCTCTCCCTCCCTCCCCCTCTCCCTCTCCCTCTCCCTCTCCCTCTCTCTGTCGGCCACATACCTTTTTCCGAGCTGGAGTCTGGAGAGAGCCGGGACGGGGACAGCGCACGGTGGGAATTCTGGCCTGCGGTCTGAGCAGCCAATGAGAGGCCGGGGGTGGGCACACCTGTCCGCTGAGAGGTGGAAGACGAGGAGGAAGAGGAGGATGATGAAGGGAAAGGGCTGAGGTCTTCGCCCAGGGAGTTCCTGTGTAGCTCAACATCCACCACCTGCAGGAACAAATGAAAGTTATTCAACCTCCATCACCACCAGCACCATCATCATCATCATCATGTATATCAGACTTGATGGTTGGTGCCTCCTCTCAGCAGGAGGTTCTAACTTAACCCCACCTCTCTGACCTTCAACCTCAGACAGAAACACACGAGAGTTTGATCCACATGTCAAAGCGAATACATTTAACTGACCCCCACCTTAAAAACGTGTTAAAAAGAGAAAATTCTACAGCCGAGCCTCGCGCTCGCAATGAGAACACGGCAACCCACTTAACGCTAGAACAGTCTGCTTTGTCAGAGGTTTGGCTAAATCATTTCTATATATTAATTTTAACCGAGCAGATAAGACACTTTAAAAGAACTTGGTGTCAGTAACGTATAAAACTCTCCAGAACAGGACAAACGCTCTGCTAACTTTTATTTAACTAAAATAAAAATAAACCCAAAACACCTGTAAGACCAGGTGAGCCACACCTGATCAAAGGAACACCAGAAGCTCAAGGCAACCGTGCATCGTGATTGGTCAAAACAGAACTGAGGCTCATGAAGAGTGAACAGGACAGTGAACAGGACAGTGGGTTTATGGAAGAAGAGATAAACAGGCATGTTCAAAAGGTTCAAACTTTTTAATGATTTCAACCATATGATCATTTAACAAATAAACCAGTGTGAACATCGTACTGGTGTTGGACTCACCGTCTCAGCTCCCAGTGTCTGCAGACCTGTGTACGTCCTGTCCAGCTAGGAAACAACACACACCAGTCAATAAATCATGCGCACACACACACACACCCAGGTCAAGACAAGAGACAGGGAGCAGCAAGGTTACTATGGCAATCAAACAAACAGCAGTTATTGTTGTTGTGACTGCAGGAAAGATCAGAACATGAGGAGATTTAATGAGAGCAGCTTAAACCACCCCAGATAAATCAGGGCTCTGATGTTTGATACAGGAGAGTCTTTTCTAAAGTTTAATGCATCTGATGTGGGAAAGCAAATATCAAACACCACAACAAGAACTGAACTGTGAAAGAAACAACAGGGAACAGACAAAAACATGAAACAAAGGATCTGATTAAACACAGAGAGAAAGACGGAAAAGGGAAAAGAGAGAGGAGAGAGAGAGAGAGAGAGGAGAGGAGAGAGAGATAGGAGAGGAGAAGAGAGAGAGAGGAGAGGAGAGAGAGAGAAAGGGAAAAAGAGGGCTGCAGAGAGAGAGGAGAGAGATAAAAGAGAGAGGGAGGAGAGGTGAGGAGAGAGCAGAGAGAGAGGGAGAGGAGAGAGAGAGAGGAAAGAGAGGACAGGGGAGAGAGAGAGAGAGAGAGGAGAGAGAGAGAGGAAAGAGAGAGAGGAGAGGGGAGAGAGAGAGTGTGTGGTTTGTTGAATAACAGATGTTGGTAGTGCTGGTGCTGGTAGGATCAGTGTGGACTCTGACCTTCAGATTATGAATAATGTCGATGCGTTTATTCCTCTGGTCTTTAAAGTGGATCTGAACACGCACAGGAAACTCACCCCACCCCCGCCGAGTCAGGTGAAATGGAGGCTCACTACACACACACACACACACACACACACACACTTTTCAACATTTCTCCACTAGAAGGAGCACTCTGCTCTCTTTTCATGTAGAGGAGCTCAAAGCTATTTAAAAAAAACACCCCTATAACTCTAAAGCAGCCAGACTGTACAGGCACATTATCTGATAAGGGTTTGACCTTTCCCTGCTACAGCTGAACTGGAGGAGGTGCAGGTGGATGTTTGCACAGGTGAGCACCTACCTGACCTCCACCAGGTCGTTGGGCTTGTAGCTCGGGTGTAGGAAGAACCAAACCTTCTTCACAAAGTGGTCAATGCTGGGCTCCTTCCGTGAGCCACGTACGTACACCATCCATTTATGAGTGGACTGGTCATTCTCCTCACGCTTGTCAGGAGCTATGTACCTGATACACACACACACACACACACACTCCTCAGTGTCTACCCCAGACAGGGTCGGGTATAATAAAGTCTAAGAACATAACCCCCAACCCCCCCACGCATGTTACACACGTTACCAGGTCTTATTAAGACACCTGCTCCAGTAGCACTGTTTACACATTTCCTACGGTTACCTACAAAACGGAGCTTACAGCTAATTGCAAAAACCCCACAGCAGCAAGAAGGGCAGGTCTGAATAATCACAAGAACTCAGAGCAACAGGATCAGAGTAACAGCACCAAACAGGGTAACAAGAACAGAGTAACAGCACCAAACATGGTAACAAGAACAGAGTAACAGCATCTAAGGGCACACAGAAACACCCGAATGGAGACGGGGCATCGTACTTTGATACGTTGCCCACGACGATGGTCTTCTTCACATAAAGTCGTGACATCTCATCTCCTGTGGTGTGGTGTGTGATATGCTGGTCAACAGATGAGGGAACACCAAATGTGTCCTAGAGAGAGAGATAGAGAAAGTGATAGAGATGGGGGGGAGAGAGAAAGAGAGAGAGAAAGAGAGAGAGAGAGGGGGGGGTTAAAGTTCATCAAAGAAGGAGAATAAAAGATGGGAGAATAAAGAGGAACATTTTGTTTTGTTTTTTAGTAACAAACACTTGTTTCGTTTATATTTTTCTAACTAGGACTGCATATGTGCTGCTGGTTTGGAGATATCTGTAGAATCACCTGGTACCAGGGAGAGACCAGCACTACCAGAGAGAACAGTCTGAACACCAGCTCAGCTGCATGTGGTCTCACTATGTTCACATCACATCACATATCTCATGGTTTAATATGTTATTGTATGTGTTATATATTATATTATTGTATTCATTATATATTGTGTTATTAGTTTAATGTTATTGTATTTGTTATATATTGTTATTGTATTATATATGTGCTATATATTGTTATTATATTTCTTATTGTGTTATATATTGTGTTATTGTATTATAGTGTTATTGTATTAGTTATATATTGTGTTATTGTATTATATATTGTGTTATATATTGTGTTATTGTATTATAGTGTTATTGTATGTTATATATTGTTATTGTATTATATATTATTATGTGTTATATATTGTTATTGTATTAGTGTTATTGTATTTGTTATATATTGTGTTATTGTATTAGTTATAGTGTTATTGTATTTGTTATGTATTGTGTTATTGTATTATAGTGTTATTGTATGTTATATATTGTTATTGTATTATATATTATTATGTGTTATAGTATTTGTTATATATTGTTATTGTATTATACATTATAAGTGTTATATATTGTGTTATTGTATTAGTTATATATTGTTATTGTATTATATATTATGTTATTGTATTATAGTGTTATTGTATTTGTTATATATTGTTATTGTATTATATATTATGGTACTGTATTATAGTGTTATTGTATTTGTTATATATTACATTATTGTTTTTATATCATTACACAAGGCTTGCACCGACACCCAGCCCTTTAGCCCCTCCCTCCCCCACCTGCTGGCCCCACCCACCTTGCCCGTGTTTCGTCCCGGTCTGCGCTCCTGCCTGCTTGGCTCCTCCCCCCTCCAGGCCTGGGCGTCCCTGTCGGTAACGTTGGCGGACTCTCCATGCTGGCTCAGGGACTCGGTCTCCGAGTGCCCGCCAGGCGGCACCTCTGAGCCCTGGTTGAGGGGCGAGGAGGAGCGCGAGGGAGACTCCAGGACGCGTTTGATAGCTGGGTGGTTCAGCACAGACGGGTCGCCCTTGGCAGGCTGCAGGGGCGAGAAAACGCTTCAGTCAGGGCCGGTCTCTGCTCCTGTGGTCGGGTCCTGTGGTCTTTCTGGACTTGATAGTTACACAGTTATGAAGTTCTTACTGACATAAACTGCTTTGGCAAGTTGTAAGTTTGGTCAAACATAATAAGAATATCCTGACAGGAAAGGACACCATGTTTTGTTTTAAAGGTTTAGAGAAGCTGGGGGTTCGGACTTGGACGTCTGTACAGCTGCTGTGTGACAACGGTTGTAGTAAAAAGCACCATATAAACACATTTGGACTTGACATGTTGATTATAGTGAAACAAAAAAGTGAAACAAAGCAAATTCTTGTTTACAAAAACTGCTTGGACAAGTTGCAAGCAATTCTGTTTATAATGAGTCGATTCACATTCAATAAACTGATTAGAAACATTTCTGCAGACTGGATACAGTAACTGCCCGCTGCACACAGTAAGTCAATGATTTTAGTGATTTTACACACGAGCTCTTCACACTGGCTCCCCGGGGATGGCCGCTCCACTGTCCACCTCCACACCTGCCTCTCCACGCCAGAGTTTACCACAGGCTCTGGACAGCACCTCTGTTTTTGGAGCTGTAAGTGTGTTTCTCGTAAAGTTCTTTAGGGTTTCAGTCGAAAATGTTTAAGGAATGCACAACAGTCATGTTGCTAAGCAACACTTACTATTGATCACCGTTAAGTCATGCATCTGGTTCAAATAAACGAAATCTCCCATCTCAATGCCAGCAGTTGTTATGGTGGTTATGTGGTTACCACCAATCTTAAACATGGGTGTAGGTTTAGGTTGTAGGCACACTAACAGCATACAGGATGAACGCAGTTACCTCAGAGACCTTGGGCTGGCCAGCGTTGGCATAGTAACTAGCCACGATGCAGGCCCTGAGCCTGTCCATCATACGCCTGGCTTCGTTCAGCCGCTGTGGAGAAGAAAGGAAAGCGGGTCAGAGAGGTTGAGCCCTCCAGATGCAACCCACGCCGCCCGCACTGCCCCCCAAAGGCACAGAGAGAAACTGCAGCCTCTGCCTCGCTCACACACCTTGGACAAGACTGATGATAATTTAACTATTGGAACAACAGTTATGTGCAACATGGCCCCTGGATTACGAGGGTCAAAACCTTCTGATAGAGGGTGTGACAGGACCAGCAGATCACTGCCAGAACATCTACTGTTCTCCATAAAGCATCTACCGTTAGAACAGCTTTAAGCTGCAATGCACGACCGCCAGCACAGACTTCAGATAGCCAGCGCTCTTTCAGAGCAGAACTGAGAGGAACCAGGCATGTTACTGCTGAGCCACTCTGCTTCAAACACAGATGCTGCTTTGAATATTCTGAATATTAACTCCATCCAATCATAATGCAAGATTGTCCCCCATGTTTTACATTGACAGTTCTGCAGGACTTCTCCCTCACGGGCAACACGCACTCCATTTGAATACATTTGCATGTCGTTTTGCACAGGTGTTTAACGTAGGCCACTATATCAAAGTTACCGACAGATTTGATTTCTTGTTTTAACGAATACCGAAAAGTCAGTATTGTGATATAGCACGTGGGCTCAAACCAACACGTCAGTGCGTGAACAGTGACGGGACAGCGAAGCGCGTGAAGTTATGTGGGTCTCCACGTTAGAACAGCGCGTGTTACTGTTTAACGGCTCTAGTTTGGTTTGCCGTTACAGTGCGCGACAGCACCGAGGTAGTAGTAATAATAATAATAATAATAATAATAATAATAATAACAAGAGTTCCTGATCACGGCGGACTTGTTCCATGTCCTGTCGCGCACACCGCGGTAGTCTGTAACGTAACCCAGGATGACGTCCGGAGCGACGGGGCGGCGCGGTTACCTGACCGATCGCCTCAATCTCGTGCTCTTTGTTCTTCATCTCGAGGGCGAACTGATCTCGGATGATGGCTTCGATCTTCTGGACAGTGGCAACGCGCGCTGACGGATCAACACAACACTTGTGTCAGACGCGCATAATGTTCTTGTCTTGTAGTTTAGCAGTGACACCACAGTGTGACAAGTCAATATCATGTCAAATAAATAAGAAAACAGTGACAGGAACACGACAATATTTCACTTATTATTTGAGGCGAGCTGTGCTGGAACTGAACGTACCAGTCTGTTCAATTATTTTGCTTCTTTTGGTCTCCTGCACCTGCGCGAGGTCCTCGTAGTCCGGATCTTTATCCTCGATTTTCCGTTTAATTCCCGACATATCGGCTAATCTGCATGGGTTTCAATAACCAGTTGCAAAAACGAAAAACTTTGTTCATACGTCAATTAATCTTTACACTTTTTATACACGAGTGTTTCAAATGTGTGTGGAATTTAATAAAATAGCATGCAAGACAACGAATGTTGTGTTGAAAACCTGTTTCACTGAACTGCTAGTAAATCTATACATTTTACACTGTTATTACCAGCTACCAGGCAAACTGAGACCAGTACTAGCGGTTATGAACGTGCCTAGCTGGTTTATTAAACACTCCGCTCTTATAAGGCTTACGCTAAGCTACCAGCTGCTTTACACTGAAAACTGCACGCTGGCGACGCCAAAAAAACAAATCAAATAAAACTGCGTAACCAACGAAACCAAACACAGCTGTTTAATACTTATCGTAGCTTTTTAGCTGTGCACAAAACCATCGGGCCAAAACCGGGACATTTACTCTACGCTGAACGTGCTAGCTAGCAGCGCGCGCCTAGCTGCGGGCATCCAGACTAATCGAGCACAGCACGTGCGCCCCAGCGCCGCGCGCTACGGTATCTCAGGAAAGCTCGGGGAAGCGCGAGGCCCGGTCCTTAGCAACTCCGTGGCTAACAGAACGATCCAGAATTGTGCAAGGAAAGGCAAATTAACCGCTGCGCAGCAGCAGCAGGAACAGCCTTTACTTTGTTTTGTCCGTAATATATTTATTACGCAAACGGAACCAAGATCTCTAACGTCGCAAATAACGAGCAACTGTGAACATACCTGCCAAACCGCACGAAAACAGAAACAAACGCGTATAAAAGTTACTTTGCCAGTCGGTTCACAACGCACAGAGTAGTCCTATACTACTGGTAGTATCTCCAGAAAGTGAACGTCTTTAGATTGTGGCCCCTCAGTAAAAACTATAAGATGTATTATTAGTAATTTGTTTTGTATTGACGGTAGCTTCAGCCCAAGCTAACAGCAGATATTCCATCTGTGCTATAGCCATGGACTCGGAGAAATTAGGCCTTGCAATTTCAGGAAATAACCAGCAGATGGTGCTAAATATTCACAACATTTTACTCAGCAACCGTCACAAACTATGCTACCTCTGCTAGCGATGTCTAACTTTTTCCAAATAAACCAAACAAATACGTGTTTAATCGGCTATTTATTTTCATTGAACATACGACAAAAAGAGAAACTATCAAAAAATATATACAGATTAGAATGCGAGCATTTTTAAAACATAAATTAAATAGCCTGCCTACTTAAATTTGTACGGAATATAATAGACCAGTTTTGAGGGGCTAGCCTAAAAAGTTATATTATTGTTTTTCGAGGTTAGGTCACAAAGCAGCCACAGCCCGTTTTTCTGCTTTTTACTAACGAACTTCGCGATTTCACGGAGATTTGATCTATGTCGCCGTTTTTACAGATGACTAATAGTGACAACAGCGAACCCAGTTGTAAATAGCGCTGTAAGACGTGACGAGCTGGCAGCACCTATTAATGTGCTGGCGCCAGAGAAGACTACTACACACCGGTCTAAAAGGAGCCAGTCACTCTCTGCAAAGTGCTTTTGGTGTCTGCAGTAGCCCAGATGACGCCCACACACAAACGGCTCTTATAGTTGCATGCAAATTGAACATGCTTTTACGGCAGGTGCTGTCAGTCTTCTTCCGACTCACACAATTACGCCTTTTTTCTTTGCGTAAATACCGTCTGCTGTGTACAAATGACAGGTTGCTTCTACCTGACATTCCTGACGCCCCTCATCCCAGTTTCCACCGTCACACTCAAACTCGGGACGTACATTTCGCACCCTGTCATTTCAACTCAGTACATGCAGGGCCTCTAGGGGGCGTCATAATGTATTACTATCAAAATATTTCTACATTAATACACTTTACGCGAAGGCACAACTACATAAGATGGGAAATGTTAATATGATATGAGACGTTTTTTGGTTCTGACATGCCAGTTTCCAGCTCTTCTCTTAAGACAGTTTCCTGTACCTGCCTACGGTGATCTGTTGACTGATGAGACAAACGTGTTTATGACTTTGATCTTGCTGTTCCCAGTCATCAGACTCTTGAGAACCTGCTTTCCCCTCTGGAGGCATTCGGATGTTGTTCTTCTGGTTTCTGCTTCATGGTTCCTGTACGACTGGAGAACCCCTAGATATGTGTAGCTGCCCTGTCTGTTATACAGCTTTGTGGATGTGCAAAATTCCCTCTCAGTCCTGAATGATTTTCTTCTTTTTACCATCATCCGGTCGGAATGACCTTCCAATGTCCGGTGCTGTAGATCCTGATCAATCACGCAGGAACCATGAAACTAGAACGACAACTCCAGCCAAACACCTCCACAGGGTAAGGCAGGCCCTCAAAAGCCAGATGACAGGGGAACAATATGATCATAGACACAAACATACTTGCCCTGCCAGAAGGAGAAGAGAATGAAAAATGAACCATCCATGAATACATTCAAGCAATGGGTCCACCGGATAAGCTAATGAAGAATGTACGGCCTCCATGGAACGTACCACTGACATAACAGGGGGGGCTGAAATGTCACCCTCAAGACCAAATGGTAGGAGCCTCAGAGTGGTGGAGAACAACAAGTCTAAGATCTTGTGGGAGCTCCAGATACACAAGTAGTGGTGACCCACCAAACATCATGAACATGCAAGTAGAGAAGTTGCAGGACACAGCAGTGATGATAAATGTCATATGTGATGAAAACATCCAATTATACTTATACAGAAAATAAATGTGAAGTTCATGTTGGGGTATTTCAAACTTTGAGGCACATGTGTGCTGGTTTGAACACAGTAATAACCAGTGAGTTAAACCCTCCCTTTAGCTACTTGTTGGTAACTTTAACCTTCAAACTCCAGTGCAAAACCTTTTTCGAAGACAAATGTCTGGACAAAGCAGGGATGAAACGTGATTTTCGGTAAAACAAAGGTAAATAGAGGAAGGAAAACTGAATCTGCAGATCTGTGAGAGATGGTCATACCCACACTGAAGTTATAGTATGTGAAGCATCTTAACCAATCACAATTGGGATTACTGACATCATCGCCAAATTCTTATTACCATGTGGCTCTTAATTCTGTGGAACTGAGGATGTGGAATTCATGCAGACCAGTTCCATCTAAGAGACGGACCCACATCTGCAACACTGCAATGACAGTTTATCAGTTTTGTAAGACATTTCAGAAATGTCAGAATGTTTACCAAAGCATTAACGAACTGTCACGCAACTCTGAATAGATTTTCAAAAGTTCAAAAGAACATGGATATGTACCCGGCAATAGGTGATGTTCTTAAAATCAAACAAACAAAAACTTTATTGCGAGCACACACACACACACAAACACACAATAACCTACATACATTTAAAAGTGTGGCTTTCAACCTGTACGTAACTATCAGTTAACAATCAGTTAATGTTTCACAGAGATTTATGAAGATCCAACAGTAAAACATTGTAATATTGTAACTAGAAAGTATATATTTTTTGCAGTACAAATATTTTTAAGCATTTACAGACGTTTCTATAAAACAATTTTAGTGTATTACTATAGAAATATGGATTAGACCGGCATGCAGCACAACCATGCATAGCTCAGGCCTTGGTGTGCTTTCATTATTCACTCAGTCTCAAACAATGGCTTCTCTTCACACCAAAAGCCCCTTTTCTAGATCACATCATCACATCTTAAACATGGACTTTTTGGGGGGCGGGTGATGATCAAAAATGAGCATTCAAATCATTTCTCTCCTCTCTCTCTCTCTCTCACACACACACACACACACACACACACCTCTCCTCAAAACTGTGCCAGCATTCTTGTCCTTGTCTCATCAGTTCAGATCACATCAGTGCTCAGTTTCCATGACAACATCTAGGCCATGTGCTACATCATTTTTTCTTTTGGGTTTTTTGTTGCAGTCATGATTCCACCAAGATTCTAAAGGCACTGCCCACATTCCACCACCAACACTCGTCTTTCACAGTCGTGTATATATTTTGGCTCCTAAACTTGGACTGTAGCATCAATGGCAATCAGAAATTCTTGTCCGTGATTATACTGAACTACTCATTTAGTCTGAAGTGGAAAGACCAGGAAAGTGGCTGAATATGAAACTGAACCAACATACCTGAAGCATCTCGAGGTTTACATGAGGCAGAGCTATAAGGGCACAGATACTTACAGTTACTGCCCAGAAAATGTCTAAAATAGTCTCTACTACAATGTAAGAAACACACCTGAAAAATTTATATATTTACACCAACATGTAGCACTAATGATAGTATAGATTATAAAATTTAGTGCATGACTGGTTCTCTCTAAAAAAATAATAATAATAATAAAAATAAATGAGAGAAAGGCACAATTGTTTTTGGATGCTACATACACAGACACAAAAATACAGGTGAAGCAAAAAAAGATTCACAGTTGTAATGGTTTCGGAGACCAAAGTGTCCCGATACCTGATTCGCTGCTGATCAGTTCTGGAACTGTCCATTCTGGTGCTGATCAGTTCTGGAACTGTCCATTCTGGGGCTCACTGTGCATTTGAGTTTGCAAATGTGTCCAATGGGTACCGTTA
>JAOYMR010000003.1:600859-615497 GCA_025802075.1 Tenebrosternarchus preto
CTGATCAGTTCTGGAACTGTCCATTCTGGGGCTCACTGTGCATTTGAGTTTGCAAATGTGTCCAATGGGTACCGTTAAATACAGTTCAGAGAACACACTCTGTCCAAAACACAGACTGTACCATCAACACAGTCCGTTTACCAGGATAAACACATTTTTTATAGGTTTCAAACAATATTAGCATTAGAGCAAAGAAAACTTAGTGTGATAACTGTTGAGAAGAGAGACAGGGTTCAAATCTGATCTCACATTGACAGTTAGGAAGAAAGTTTAGCCATTTCCATGTCCAGACTAAAAACAGCATTAATAGGAATAAAAATAAATGTAAAAATAACAAAACCAACCATAAACAACTATAATTTAAAATAAAGGATTTTTTTCTTAAAAAAGAGAAAAACATAACTTATGAGTGCCTAAAGACACAATGTTCTAAAAGTATGAGGGCAAAGTGAGAAACCTCAATCACAAAAACATTTCAGTGTGTGTTACATGTACATCAAACAGAGAGGAAACAGAGAGAAAGAGGAGAGAGAAAGAGGAGAGAGAAAGAGAGGAGAGAGAAAGAGAGGAGAGAGAAGGCTGGACAGTTAGAAAATAATAGGAGAATATGGCAAAATGGAAAATGATCAGAAAGTCATTGCAGATCACACAAGGGAAAAACAAATTAGACAAACCAACAGACCTCCAACATCACTGTGGTGTGTGTGTGTGGGGAGGGTGTAGCTGGGGTCTCAGGTCCGATGGAGCTTCTCGTTGTAGCGGTGTATGGTAACACAGCCATGGTAAGAAATGGGGCGTGGCATAGCAGCCACACCCGTGATGATGCCAGAGGCGGGGTCATAGCACAGGATGCTGTCAGTGGCATCGCCATTCTCTCCCCGCCCACCCAGGATGAAGACCTTCCCGTTACACACCGACATACCACAGCACTCCTAAACAACACACACACACACACACACACAGCTGGAGTACTGGATACAACATGCAGTTCTGTAACCTCTCTGAGTAGACTCATGGCCTGAACATTGAGGTCACCCGTGTGTGTGTGTGTGAGCTCACCTGCGTGTGTGTGAGCTCACCTGCATGTGTGTGAGGGGAGTCTACCTGTTTGCTGAACGTGTTGACCACAGACATCCAGAAGTCCTGCACTGGGTCATAGCAGTAGATGCACTTGGTCAGGCCTCCACAGACGTACACCAGGTTATTCAGGGACACGGCTGTGATGTTGCGCCTGGCAACAGGGAGGGTCGCCCGCAGCAACCAGCCATCTGTCTCTGGATCATAACACTGAACCTGAGAGTTGCACACACATACACACACACACACACAAACCCAAAACACATACACCACAAATACACACTCTTCGTTTGCATCACATGTTCATACATGGCAAACATAAAGACTTTCCTAACACTTAAGTTAAAGCTGGTAGAGTTCACTTAGAGAACAGGAACAGGAATGTTCTGTTGGCCGTAGCAGAACAGAATGAGGAAAATGTTAAAACGTATTCAGTCATTTCAGAAGAAAAGGTTTTATTCTATACTTCCTTCCTTTTCTCAATCTCTCCTTCCTCATTCTCTCTCTCTCTCTCATAGATGCCTGGTAAAGAATGCAGGAATAGAAGGAAAGGAGTAGGGGGGGTGGTTTGGTGCGGGAGCCGTTAGTACGTCCTGAGAGAATCTGTGTGGAGCTGTTATCTGATACCCGAGAGACAATACAAGCACATTACAAAGTCTGCAAAGCAGACGATCACACACACACACACACACACACACACAGACACACTCCCCATATGCCAGTTTCCATTAAGAGCGGCGAGACTGCAGTGTGAGATGTACAGCTCTGGTTACACAGCAGAGATTACAGAGCAGAGAGTGACTGCTCTTTCTATGAACACCAACCAACTGTTTAGATCACAGGAACAGACTGTGGGAGACCAGATGGTCTAACAGGCCTACACCATTATCCAGCAAACAAATGACTGTGTGTTTTTGAGTGTGTATGTTATTTAGGATGTTATTAAATATTTGTCTCACACACACGCACACACACACACACACACACACACCGAACACTTCGGCTGTGTCTCACCTTGTCAGAGCAGCTGTTGTCGTCTGGTTCTCCTCCGATGACAAGGAGTCTCCCTGCACAGCTCGACACCGCTGGGGAGCTCACAGCCTCCTTCAGTGGAGCAACCTCTGTCCAGCGGTTGGAGAAGGAGTCATACACCTCCACACTACTGAGGCAAGACTGACCATCATATCCACCCACTGCGTACGCCTGCACACACACACACACACACACACACAATTATACTCATTTTTTTTAAATACTCATTAAAGGCATCAGTGCATTTGTGGGGCACCACTATCAGGTCCTGTAGCAACACTGATTGATATGCAAAGCCTTACTAATCAATAGTGTGATTATCTAGCTGATCAGAGATCAGCCCACACACAGAACGAGCTTTATGGATGCTGATGTGACCATGCTTTGAGTTTCCTTCATATCAAGTATGAGAGGATGGAGATCTTTGGGTGCTGTGCGGTGGTATGAGAGAGTGCACTGTTGTGTGCAGAGTGTGCAAGTCGTGTGTGTGTGCGCGCGCGCGTTTGCTACCTCACAAAACCTCATAAAAGCTTCACCAAGTTCAAAACGGAGTATAAGACTACATTTCCCTCTATGACCTTCTACTCAATTCCAAGTTTCTGTTAACAGATGATGTTATACATTTGTAATAAAAAAGTAGTTGTCATACTAGATGGATGGACATTTAATCTGATAGTCTGGTCATTTAATCTGATAGTGTGATAATCCAGTGGTTTTGGGTTCTTTGGGGCTTCAGAGCCACCTGCCCAGACATCTAACACCAAGGCCAGTATCACTGCGAGCCGAGAGATATGAGACACTGAGGCAGAATCACAACATTCAAATCCAAGTTCTGCTTCTGTAGCTGCCATCAGTTGCTGGTCCATGCATGAGTGATTGTGTGCATGAGAGAGCGCAAGTATTCATGAGTGTGTGTGTGAGTGTGTGTGAGAGAGAGAGGCAGGGTTGTCCTCATCCCTCTAAAAACAAATGACAGTTTTGTTAAAGCCTGGCAAGCTCACACACTTACATCATACTCTATGAACATGTGATGGACAGGAAAGCAATTCAACAGGAAGAAAGCAGAGGAGATAAGACAGAGAGGAAGAGAGTTCAAGGTGGAGGTACAAGAGTCCAAATAAATTATGTTATTCTATAAATTATGTTATATACAGTTCGGACCAGAGGAAAAGCAGATCAAGCCAGTCACTTTCCACTATCCAGTAATGGCGACCAACCAGCCGGATCCGTTATATCCGGTGTGCACTAGCCCAGTGGGTCTGAGGAGCAGCGAAGAGTTGAGCAGATGGAGGCCAACAACAGATGGACTCCGAGTGGTGTCATTTACAACAATGTTTTATGTCCTTGGCCAATCACAAACGGAGCTGCTACAAGTTGCAGTGCGTCAAAGTTCAATACAACATCCAGGTGGAAGATGCATCAGAATCTAATGGAACAGAAGCGTTGGGGTTTGGCTGCTTGAGAAGGTGCCTGTCCATCATTCTGCATGTCCATGATTACAGAAGGCGCTCAGAGAGTGGAGATCAGGGCAGCATCCACGGCTGTGGCCTATGGGTAGAGAAGCAGGTCTGGGGCCAAACCAAAACCAGTGAGGGTGTAGAGAATGAAGGAACAGTGCTACTGTGTGCACTGTTTAGTCTCATCAATATTATATGCGTTTGCTACCATGGATCTGTAAAATAGAGACTCAACATCCCTGGGGGATTCATAGCGTATCCCTATTTAAATAATAATAATAATTCTACCCATTTAGAGAGTGGCCAGTGAGAGGAGTTTTGTAATTCTACACGTGTAGAGGTCAGTGAGTGAGGTACAGGCAGGTGTTCATAATGCCGTGGAGAGGGAGAATCACTAAACAGTCTGAACAGCCAGTATTAGGGTTATGTTAGTAATAGTGCTAGTGTTGGTGGTGTTGGTTGGTGTCAGTGTTAGTGATAGTGCTAGTATTGGCATTAGTGTTAACGTTGGTGCTAGCGTTAGCATTAGTGTTAAGGTTAGAGCTAGCGTTAGTGTTAAGGTTAGTGTTAAGGTCAGCGTTAGTGCTAAGGTTAGTGTTAGTGCTAGCGTTAGCATTAGTGTTAAGTTAGTGCTAGCGTTAGCATTAGTGCTAAGGTTAATGTTAGTGCTAAGGTTGGTGTTAGTGCTAAGGTTGGTGTTAGTGCTAACGTTAGCATTAGTGCTAAGGTTAGTGTTAGTGCTAGCGTTAGCATTAGTGCTAAGGTTAGTGTTAGTGCCAGAGAGAAGAGAAGTGCAGGGGAGAGGGAAGAGGTCCAAACAAACAAACAGCCCGTTTCTATGAACTGGGTCTCTGAGGACTAACCAGCCCCTCGGGTTTTTAAAGCGTATGGGAAAAATATAGACAAACACACAGAGATCCTAAACCATGACTTTTTTCTCTAGTACACTACACCAGAACACTAACATTTACCACCATATATGATAATAATGAATCCCATCTAAACCCTTTTATTCTGTAGTGTAAACATGCTTACACAATGTATGGTGCTTGGGAAACCTTCACCAGTGTAGCTTTAGATGTACACAAACAAAATGAAATGAACTACGCTAAAGCTGCCCACAACTTCCATGATCAAAAAAAAAAACATGAGGACAATGTCAGGACAAATCAGAGTAAATGCATGGAAGAACGAGAAGTCTGCAGTTCATAAATATGTTTTGAATTCAAAGAATCAGTTTGATCCAGTATTGTGGAAACAGGAATGCTTAAGAATATACTAGGGATAATGCCAACCATACGGGTGAAATCATGGCATCATAAAAGTCCAGTAGGGAACTGATGATCTCAACACGCCTTCTGATGTGCTTTAACAAAAACCTCATGAACTCAACAACAATTGTACTTCCTTCACCAACCAAGTTGTTTGCAAACATTTTAACTGTGTGTGATAACCTTTTTGTCCAGACCAAGAATTCCTTGTGTGTATAGTGTACATCACTGCATTAAATGTACAACACTTTATTAAGTGTATACTACTTTATTAAATGTACACCACTTTATTAAGTGTATACTACTTTATTAAGTGCACACCACTTTATTAAGTGTATACTACTTTATTAAATGTATACCACTTTATTAAGTGTATACTACTTTATTAAATGTACACCACTTTATTAAGTGTACAGTGTAAACCACTGTCATGTGCTGTAGGATCAGAAACTAGCAGAGACTCCACACGCTTCCTACTTTCACCTCTATCTTCCGGAGATCTCCACCCTGTGGAGTCTGACTCCAACCGTAACCCAACACGCCTGCTCCAGCGGCTCATGGCCTTCAGAAGCGTCTCCATGGGAGCTGGTTCTGCTGGATCCCAGCTACAACCGCACCACAGGGAGGAAAATCTCCGGATAATAACGAACTCAGGAAGTGAATGACATCCTACTACACATCAGCATTTCGGGAAATTCGAGATATTCAGAGCCGTGCCATAGTGGGACGTCTCTCCTTTACCTTTCCAAGCAGAACACACATCTTATGTCTCCAGCGTCCCTTGTTCAACGAAGCCACCCTGATCCACAGGTTCAGCTGAGAGTTATACATCCACACATAACTGCTGTTGATACGCCCACCTGATAAACAAAGGAACAAACAACAGAGACAGTAGAAAAAGTTTTTCAAACTGGAAAGTAACGTCAGAGGTCAGTCAGATAAACAATGTCACTGCTAACACTTGTCTGAGTTGGTATCATTTTTGAGAACGTGTTGGTGTTTTTATGAATTAGTTTAGCGTACACTTCATGTACTTTTACACATTTTTCATATTTTTCTGTCTCGTCTCTGTAATGGAACAAACTTCATTCTTGTTCTGTGTGTGAATCCTGTTTGGTTGCATTGAAAGATTAAAAGGCACTTCTAGCGAATGCTGTTAATTAACTTGAAGTCCCTTTTGAGACACTTCAAAGTGACACATTCCTCAGCCAGTCAAAGCTGTGCAGGTGCTGAGGCCACAGTGAATACAGTGAATACAGTGGCATGTTACTGAACAAATGATTCTCCCTGTTTCTCTTCTCAATAATTAGAGACAAAAAAAAAAAACAAGAGAACCACAAACAGCTCATTAGAATCTAATGCTTTATTTATGCATGAAAGGGATAAAGTTTAACCACAGGTGTCTAGTGCATTTTTTTCTGTGCGTGTTAATACAAGTGTGTGTGTGTGTGTGTGTGTGCGCATTTAACAAGCTGCAGCTTTGAGGGTACAGGTGCCTATAATAACTGGGTCTGAGCCATGTTTCCTTGTTTTGGGCTGAGCTGGACTGAGCGTGCTCAGTGCTACATCCCCTTCACTGTTGTCCTGAAACAGCGGAGTGATACTCCAAACACGAGTCCAACAAGCCCTGACTCCTCTCCTCCCCTACGGCATACACACACACACACACACCTTTCTTCTCTCTCTCACTCTCTTATCGTTATAGGGAAAAAAGCAACACCGTACAGTGACTGATATTTGACCCCACAGCAAACACACACACACACACGTTACCAGAGGACCATATAGGAGCACTGCTGCTCACAGAGACAGGAACAGAGGGGAAAGAAAATGTGGAAACATTTTTGCAAAACGTCCCAGTCAGCGAGGGAGCAGATGAGCTCTGGCAGGCCGAAGCCCAGTGACGAGCACTAATGATCCCAGATCAGACACAGCTGCTCTGAGACTTTGCTCGGAGCCTGCGGTTAGTGTGAGGGGACTCCTGGAGTCGCACTGTCATCTGAACCAGAGAGCACACAATCGCTTTGTCCTCTAATCTAGAACAGATGCGACTGGACTGCTCTACTCCAGAGGCTTCACTCCAAGGCTTTTCGGTCAGCAACACCAGTCATGGAGAGTGCGAGAGTGTGAGAGTGTGAGTCATGAGAGTGTGCCCATCCGGTCAGGGCCAGCAGTGCAACCCTGTGGCTGAGCCCCTGCGCAACAGACAGGTGTTACTGCCCCAGAGGGCATCGAAATCTGCCACACGACACACTACATGTGACACACCTGGAATACATGCCAAGTAATGCATTTAACCACACAGATAACACATCCATCACCTGCACGTCAGACTGGGTGAGATACTGTGACAAGAACATTTACGATGAGTGTCTTTAACAGGAATCACAGGGAGGAATGTTGTGGGTGGGTGGGTGACTCAATAAGATGTAGGACATGAACATCCACTCCATCCACAACATTTCACACTACAGTAATGAACATCCCTCCATCCACAACAGCAGATCTTTAGAAGTGTGAATCGGTTTAAGCAGTTTTGGGAAGGATTTTGGGAGATTAGAGTGACGTAATTTATACCCATTTTATAATTAATTACGTAATTTATACCCATTTTATAATTAATTAGGTAATTTATACCCATTTTATACCTGCAGATTTGTATTTGCAAGGTTTTCCTAACAGCAGATCATGGCTGACGTGCTGTAGAGTTGAGAGTGTTTAGCTTAGTGGAGAATCCCTCCTGTCCACCATAAACATGTGTACTGATACATCTTCTCCCACTGATATGGAGATTAATGCACACGTCACACATCACAACGAGTTTGAGTCAAAAAACGGACACATTCCTTGTCCCTCTTAGGTCTCCCTGGGCGTGCGCGCACACACACACACACACACACACACACACACACACACACACACACTGTTCCAGACACGCTCAAGTGAGTCAGACATGAACTATTCTGTTCTGCATGAACCAGTATCTGATCCTGATTAGGCTTCATGACAATACAACATCCATATAAAAACCTACAATAGTACAGAGGCTTTACTCTCCACTCGAACTCTGAGCTGAGGCAACATTCCAAAATACACATTGACTCGGAGCTCGACTAACACAGTGATATGGGTCATGTGGAATAATGTCTCCTGGTGAAGCCTGACCCCCAGAAGGTAAGTGTGATGTGCTGCGGTAGGCTTGTACTCCTCAGACCCCCCTAAAAACCCTCCTCCCCTCGCTACAGCCAATAAGAAGCTTTGACATGCCAGAGAGCAGCCTCCAGGGCAGCAGGCAGAGTGCTGATCTCTTGGAAACAGATGTGGTTTCCTTTTTCTAGGAAACTGTATCCTTCTGTGCCTGAAAACCCTTAGAAGGGCAAGGTACACCCCTCAGAGAGAGCCTCACAGGCAGTGTACGCCCCTCAGGGTTAGGGTTAGGGTTAGAATCCTCTCAGAGAGAGCCCTACAGGCAGGCCCTGGGCTTGCAAGGGGTCAGGATTTGAACAGGCAGCTTAATGAAAATCCAGGGAGAGACTTTATCCACTTAATTTAGCCAGAGAGAGAATGCTGGTTGTGTCACATTCAGAGCAGAAGCTTGACATGTGTTGGATTGGGATGTGTAATAAATACTGAATAAATATGATAATAATAATAATAATAATCTTTTTGTCTGTGTGTTTTGTTGTGTGCATTGTTTCAAAAGCCTGTGTGCCAATGCCAGCCTTCATCTGACCCTGACAGGTTCTTAATGTTTTGGCACAGACAGTCCCTCTTCAGCCTATCTGCAGGTGGGATCTCTCCCTTTCGTGACCCACAACACCACGTGGCATTCGACTGTTCTACCCTCGTCCAAAGAAATGTACTTTCTTTGAAGTTCAAAAGTACAAAAATGTCCAAAGCCATATCACTTAATCTCTCCACACACACTGGGATGAGTCTAGATTCTCACTGATGACTGTACACAGACAGCAGAAGCTCCACGTGGCTCAGCTCAAACGAGGTGTAGCTCACCAGAGACGAGGACGTCGTTGCGGAGTGCACACACAGCGTATTCAGACTTTGTGAACTCGGGATGCTTGGCCAGGGATCTCCACTCGCCCGTCACAGGATCATAACACTCTGTGTAGGGCAGGTTGAAGCCACCTGAACGCTCACAACCTCCAACCACCACGATCACCTCCGAGAAACCCGTGGACCTGCAGAGAGAGAGAGAGAGAGAGAGAGAGAGAGAGAGAGCGTGGAGATACAAGGAACACTGAGTTGCTCTGTAAGAACACACACCAACCATCTGGCTGAGACTGAAAGGAAGGGGATTTGTTGTTACAGGTTTTAGCAGCTCTGAGATAGAAGCTGAGGACAAGAGAAATCAGTGGCACGTGCAGAGGTTACACGCCTGAAGTAAACAGCTAACACTCCTCCAGACGCTACTCCTGCTAACTTTAAAATGTTAAAAAAAAAACAAAAAAAACAAATGAAAACAAATAAGTCATTGTGAAGGGGGAAAAACCTTCTAGAAAGTGCCGTCCAATCACACACAGGCATGGCCCAGTCACCATGACGTCCGTTGGGCTTTAGGGAACTAAGCTGTGAGCTAGTTCTCCAGTGTCACCACTGGCTCTAAGAGCAGAGGGCGGGCCAAACGCTTCCCTTCAACCCTTCAGTACAAAGTCAACACTGCATGAAGCTGAACACAACAAACACAGGTGGAGATCCCAGTCAAATCTTCCCCCTCACAGTCTGGGGGTGAAAACATGCGCACACACACACACACACACACACTGTGGATTACGCACAAGACAGGTAACAAACCCTCTAGCCATGTACTCACACTGAAGAGATCAACTGCCTGACACTGGTTGACACAGAGAGTCTGCTAACACAGTTCTACTGCATATCTCTCTCTCTTACACACACACACACATACACACCCCAAATCACTGCCAAAGGCAATAACAACCAAGAACACAGGTTCTGTCATTCCTAGAAGAGCAGTCATGTATGTAGAGAAGAGGAAGAGCTTTAATCACACTCATACTCACACACACACACACACCTGCCTGTGTGGTTACTATGACAACCAATAGTCACCTGCGTGGTCTGGTCCGTGGTGACATCATTTCGTTGCCGAGCACATGGTAGCGACGAGCCTCGTGCAGGAGCTGGTAGCATTCTGGAGCATTCTGAATCAGCTGATCACCCTCCACCTGCAGGACACGCGTACAGGACACAGGTACAGGTCACAGAGCAGCTCCACACCTCCACCAAACCCACGAAACATCGCACGAAACAGGCAGTCAACATTACAGCAGTCATGATAGAGGGCAGGAAGATTCTGCTCTCAGACATTCTGCAATGTAACAGGGTTATTAGGTTCTGTAAGAGCATGACGTCACAGAGATGAAGCGGGTGTAACATGGTAACATGCACGTTACACACCACCACAAAGACACTACACAAACATTCACCAGTAACAGGGATGTTACAGAGTTAAAGTTGGGTTGATCGATTTCGATATTTAACATGAAAATGTTACACTATAACCAACAGGAACGATGTCACTGAAACCCTGAAGGCGGTGCTGCGGCGAGGCGGTGTGTGCCAGGCCTGCCTCCACCCACCGTCTGGACGAAGTAGTTGGGGTGGAGCAGGGGAAGCCTGACATGCTCCAGCAGGTCTTTGAGTTGAGCTCGCCGCTGCTCCATGCCGTGGTACACCCAGCGCATGACGGCCTCGAACACCACCTCCTCCCTGGGCACACGCAGCTCGTCGCTGGCGATGTGCTCCTCCAGCTCCTCCCTCCGCAAATCCAGGAACTCCTCATGCTGGGCCACCTCGGGGAAGTTGTGCAGGGCGTAGGTGCGACAGCGTCCGGCCAGCTGCTTCAGCGAGTGGGCGTCGGCGAAGCGCTGCAAACCCAGGCAGTTGCACGGGTCCAGCTGCTCCTCCAGGAAGGAGGCGCAGGCGTCCCGCAGAGCTCCGATCTGGAACAGGCTGGACGCCTCGAACAGGTACTGCACGTTGTGCGTGGTGATGCGCGCCCGGCCGCTATACACGTACTGTAGGAAGGTGTCCATGGCTTCGGCCTGGATGCCGCTGATCTCCACCAGCGTGGCGCGGCTCTCCCGGTGGTCGTTGCAGAACATGGCGCGGAAGTAGGCGCTGCAGGCGGAGAGCACGGCGCGGTGGCATGGGAACTCCCTGCCCTGCACGCCAATCACCACGTCCGTGAAGAGCTGGCTGGACCGGAACTCGTCCAACACCTGGAGCAGCGCCTCGCCGTGGGACGGGGCGGCCGACAGGTCAAACACCTCGCCCCCACCCACACCCTTCGGCTCCATCTCGAACACCTTCCGCTTGACGGCGGGCGGGTCTCCGACGCCGCTCGCCTCCTCGCGGGTCGGCCGCCGGCCCAGGATCAGAACCATGACGGCACCAGACGTGGGTCGGGACACTCCCACTACTGAACGGTCAACCACGAAACCTGCAAACCCTATGAGGGAAAGAGATTAATAATCATTAATAACAAATCAATAATCATTAATAACAAAATTAAACAGCGTTTTAGACTTTCTGTACACCTCACCCTTTCCTACACTGTGAGGTCAGCAAAACTAACTAAACATCCCAGTCTAGACAGCGAGGAGCTGAGGTCTGCCTGAAGGAGCAGATCCTAATGCTGGAGAACTAGGCGGCATGAACACATCTGCTCAGACAGAACTGAACCTACTAGCAAAGACCCTTACCCTGACAGAGACATGCTACAGCAGGGGAAGAAGTCAGAATCAGACAAACTAAACCCACTGAACGGTTAAGATCTGGAAACACTGCATCACACACTAAATCCAAAGCATTTAAATTACAAATGAATAAAGAATCTGGTATCCGTCGTTAACAGAGCAACGTGCTAGCATGCATGTCATGGTATAATGCATATTTTATTGGCATGTAATATTTAGAGTTTCGTTTAACCCATCTATAAGTACAGGGAGAAGGTGGTCAAACTCATAAAAGTGAAGACACATTTACATTCAGGACATTTCTCTACGGACCAGGGAAGGAAAACACTAACTCAACTCAGAGGTGCGCTGTCTGCACAAGACTTAAGAATATATAAAGGAAGGTTAAAAAGAAAAGGAGATGTTGTGTTACGCAATCTTTTAGAAAATATACCACTCGGTGTTTTGGCGTTTCGGAGGCGAAGGTACCAGAGATCAGACGGTGTTGTAGCATTTATTGTGATACTAATACAAACACATTCCACTAGATTAGTCATTCTGACTGCCTTTAGCTTACATATAAAATCAACGCTGCAGTTACAAGACGTCCAGACTGATGCAACCGTGGGTTCATGTAGGCGCGCACTCACGCGCATACAGCGCCTATACAATCACAAGGTGCTGTTAAGAACATAGAGCAACTCTGGCACAAACGGCACGTGTTTACTCAGGGGATTATGGGCATAAAACAGCTCAATCCTGACCCTTTTAACAAACGAAAAAGCCCAACGGGGAAAATCTTACCATCGCACCAAGTTTAAAAAAATCCTCGTGCATCTCGCCGACTTCCTGAAACTACGCACCGTTGATCACCGACTACGCGCGAGCTCGAATCATTACATCACCGACAAAAAGCAACACCGTTACGAGCAGTTTCGGATAAAAACTACAAATTACCGAGGAATTGCTCATGCTGCTGTTTGTTTGTTTTCTAGACAGTTCAGGTGAAACCAAAGCATGTGCGCGTTGAACTTCATCCTCCACGCGAAGGCTTCGGTCAGCCCAACGATGTCGTAAAATTAGTCGTTTTTATTTAATTTCACCAAACATTTAAACTTCTTAGTTTAAACAAGTACTGATGAAACTAAAACTAAATTAAGACGAATCATTGTCCTAAATGACCGTTATTATCAGAAACCTCAATGTTAACAGGCTTCTTCCGCCACCTGTGGAAAATAACCTGATGCGCTTTTGAACCGAGAAACACACAAAAAGGGCCCATTACATTTCATAAAGAATATAGATTTGTTTAAATTACTATACGTTTAAGAAATACAGTATACAGACTTAGACTTTGAGAGTAGGCGAGTTGTTCACTTTTAGACTTACCTTACACAAAGGAGACACGCTTTCCACATGAACAATTACAAGAACAAAAGAAATAAAGTTATCACCTCCACATTCGAGAAGGAAACCAGAACTAGGTCGTTTAGTTAAGTGGGTTTATTCTCATTTAGTTCCTTTCGCTTTTTTTGGTTAAAGAGGATATAAAATCAGTTAAGAAAAATCCCGCGTCACATACTGCGCCAACAGCAGCACAAAGGATTCTGTTTGGGTCAATGTAGCGTAGAGTTTTTTATGCCACATCCTTAAAAAAGTCTTTCAACTGTCAGCTGTTTGAAACTGTGTCAATGATGGGGGATGTAGTTCTGTACAGATGCTCACAACAGCGCGAAACAGCGTGAACGAACTTCATTTCCCATAGTTCTCACAGTTCTGTAAGCCGTTCCATGTGATTAACTTTTGTTTGCAAACAAAACGGACAGCTGGATTTTTCAGTTGTGCAATGATAATGTAGGTCAGATGACGTTTTATCCGCACTTGCACAGTTCTGTGAGGGGCAGTTTCCAGCAGTTTTTATGGCCCATATGAAAAAAAATACATACATTTTTTTTACAGGCTACATTTTAACCGTGACATCTTTGTAGCGTAAAACTTTTAAATTGGTGCCGGAAATCTGTGCCAGTGTAACTCAGTACAATAGACAGTACTATAAACAGATCAAAACGGACTATATCATTAATGTAGTTAGAATGATTGTCTACTATTTGTGATTTTATTCGACTATAAGAATGTTAGAATCGCTCGTAAACATACTCAGGCTGTTTTTAAAACAAAAAACAAACCCACAAAAATGTTATAAATTGAGCTCACAACTCCTCAACAAACATACAAAATGTATGAAGAGTAATTTTATATAGTTTATCAGCCAATAATCAACACAATCGCACTTGGTGTGCAGGTCAAGGCAACATCTCCCTCTAGTGGCCATTTAATAAGGTCGCCTGGGTGAAACTAATAAATGTATGACATGAAATAATCGTCACATATTACATACCAGCGTGTACAAGGAAATCCGCGTATAAATAAGAATTGTTCACCCACAGTTTACGCTACAGGTTATTACACACTACGTGTCAGACAAGCGGTCGAATTTCCAGCTGATTTAGAAACACCGCACTGTAAATGCACTAAAAGATACCGCAAAACGGGAAACATAAAACATGCATCGTACATATATGTATTTTATAACTGCATCGTACATATATGTATTTTATAACTGCATCGTACATATATGTATTTTATCCCTGCATCGTACAAATATGTATTTTATAACTGCATATATACAGAATATAAATATTTCAGATACTTTTTTAAACGATTTATCACATCACGGTGTTAAGTAGGTTTAAACGATGGCTAGATTCTACAATGTAATGTGTCTGGATTTATATTGATCAAAATATATTTAAAACAGATGTTTAAAACAAACTTCTTTTGTACATGGGAAGTAAAACAGGTCAGTAGCTCAGTTTGTTTTATGTTAGTCATTCTGTTTGAAAAATAAGAAAGATTTTCAAAATGATAACTGGAAGCAAAATCTCTACAATGTCTTTAATCTCTATAGGTAGTCTGTAACTGCTAGAATATAAGAATGAATAAAAATAACAATGTCTTTAATCTCTATAGGTAGTCTGTAACTGCTAGAATATAAGAATGAATAAAAATAACAATGTCTTTAATC
>JAOYMR010000003.1:656201-670362 GCA_025802075.1 Tenebrosternarchus preto
AGAGATAGAGAGAGAGAGAGAGAGAGAGAGAGAGAGAGAGAGAGAGAGAGAGAGAGAGAGAGACAGAGAGAGAGAGATAGATAGATAGATAGATAGATAGATAGATAGATAGATAGATAGATGAGAGAGAGAGACAGAGAGAGAGAGAGAGAATGAGAGAGAGAGATAGAGAGATAGATAGATAGATAGATAGATAGATAGATAGATAGATAGATAGATAGATAGATGGATGGATGGAGAGAGACAGAGAGAGAGAGAGATTGGGGAAGGGCAGGACAGTACAGAGAGACAGCGAGATAGAAAGAGAGACAGTGGGAGAGACAGAAAGAGAGAGCCATAAAGAAGGCAAACCTGATTGGCTGATGCAGATGCGAAGGGAACACTAGTGGCAGATGTGGTTGCTGCGGACACAGCGGCTGGTGAAGCGCCGTGCATCATGGGTACTTTTCAGAGGGAAAATCATGTGAGCACACAAACAAGGGGGCGTGGCCAACACGTGTACACATGTGAGGGGGAGGACTGGGGTCTTAGAACACTGAAGGGGAGGTGAGGGAGGAGGCATTGCTTTGAGTCTAAATCACCAGCGGTAAACTGTAGTTTAACAAAACCATGCTAACCAGGACCAGTATTAGTTAGCATGCTCTCAATACATCTCACCGTTAAAAAATACTGACAGCCACATAAGCATTGTGGGATTTGTAGTCCATTTACAAGTTGATTTACCAATGGTGATTTTACTGCAAGGAAAGTCAAGTTGCAGCAACAGCGTTAAACTGGTGTAACTGGTGTAAGTACAGTTCATATGGAGGTGGAGACAGTAGAAAGACGAGGTGGTTGGAGGAACACTCGCTTCACTGCGCCAAAACACAATACTACGTAGAGGAGCATCACAAGTCTCCTTACTGAGACTATAACAAAGCCAGTACCTACAATCAGCTGGGTGTCCGGCAAACCAGCAAACAACGTAAACAAACGCAAAATTCAGTTTGAAAGGGGGTAGAAAGCAGACTGTTTACAGTCCATCTACACCAGAGTTCATCTGTTAACACACCTCCTGCACAACTCTAGTGTTAGTGGATCCGCTAGGCAGCCATGGACCACGAATACAGTACAGAGGGGTGGTGCAGAGGGGTGGTGCTGTTCTACAGCATCAGTGTGAGCTGTGTGGATCTGGGTGATGTGTGGATCTGGGTGATGTGTGGATCTGGGTGCTGTGTGGATCTGGGTGATGTGTGGATCTGGGTGCTGTGTGGATCTGGGTGATGTGTGGATCTGGGTGATGTGTGGATCTGGGTGATGTGTGGATCTGGGTGCTGTGTAAGCAGCCGGATGGAAGGAAGGCAAGAGACCTACCCACACTCGCTGCAGGAGTCATGCACAATATTGAGCCTGCCCATCATGCATTGCAACAGGAAGTGGATTGGAAAAGGGAAAAGAATCAAAACAGCCAATCACAAGGTTGGTTAGAATAAAGAGAGACAACAAACAAAGGAAGACCATAAACAAAAAAAAAACTGCAGGGAGTCATGACATTCACACAAGACTGATTAGGTGTGGAACATGTGATCTATGTTTGGGAGGTAAGACAGGAAGTGAGCTGATAAGTGATAATAACCAGCCTTTAAAACAACCAACACTTTGTTTAGTGTATAAGGTTGAAGTTGCATCTTTGGCACTAAAGTACCACTTCACTATTTTGACAGCAAAAACAATAGTTACAAAATGATTTTAGTGCACATGGTGTGGAGAAGCTTCAGGATCAGCTCCTTCAGGATCAGCTCCTTCAGGATCAGCTCCTTCAGGATCAGGACACCAGTGTTCATTACAGTAATTCTGGATAAAGTGGTGGATTATAATTATAAAGCAGAACTATGGATAGAAAAACACAAAGGTGCATTAAACCTGACATGTGCAGATAAAGATGTGGCCACTGTTCCACACACTACAGCTTCAGACACAAGCAGCTAAGATCACTGTAACCTCATTTAACCCATTCCAAAGTATTACACATGTTAAAGGACACATGACGTTTTTTTAAGCTACAGGTTTTTATTTTGTGATATACTCACTGTATACGTGCACTCAACTGATCTCACTATGAATTCACAGAAACTCCTTGTCATGAGGAATCACATCTACAGATAATCAAGAACTGTTTAGAAGTAAATGATTTGATAATTAGCATGGTTGTAAACCTTCATGTCCTTAATCTTTTTTTAATAAATATTTTATACAAATAATTATAAAAATAATTATTTTGTGTGAATTCCTGTGAATTTACAAACGTGAAATCCTGTTGGTGCACATTCATGCATACACCTTCCAATAGCTGTGCATGGTTTTTTTTCAAGGGGGGCGGGGATTTATGAGGGGTGGCAGGAAACCCTACCTGAAGGAATAAAGGTGGCTGGTGGCTGGAACTGCATGTTGGCCAAAGCCTGTTGGTACTGCAGCAGGCCTGCATTGAACATGGAGCTGGAACTGGTGCTTTTCTCCAGGGCTGGTCTCTTTGGCAAAGGAGGCATTACGTTATGAGGGATGCCCTGCTTGGTATGAGGGAAAACGTGGAACGGACCAGGGAAACGGTGGAATGGGTGGTTTAAGAGAAAGAAGAAAGAAAAGGGGAAGAGAAAATACATTAGTTTTCATCATAGGAAATATCACAGCACAGAACAAACAGGAAAAATGATAAAGAGAACCAACTAAAACCAAACCGAAGCAGCGAGCGAAGCCTCAGTGCCCTGCTCTCACACACACTACGACACACACAGCTGCAGACATACGTGAACTAGACTAACTGCTCCTCTGTTATCGTTACTCTAGCAGCTGATCTGAGTCTAGTGCAAATGAAGCCAGCACAGCTCTAGTAAAAGTATATCGCAGACCAGAGGGACAAAACACCAAAAACAACAAAAAAGCAAATAATTAAATAAACAAAAGACAGAAACTGAAAACATCAAAAATTTACGAAGCTGCACTGCTTTGTCCATGATATCTGCGAATTATGAGACAAGTTAATTATACTGATACCCCAGACTGGCCAAATACCCCCACTACAGCAAAGCTGGTACCCAAATACCCCCACTACAGCAAAGCTGGTACCCCAGACTGACCAAATACCCCCCTACAGCAGAGCTGATGCACCAGACTGCCACCCGCTTGCCCACTTCCCAATGCTACAGAGCATGCAGTCGATATCTATGCAGATACCACACAGAGACACAAGACTGGTGAGCCACCACAGTTTAGTATGGCTAACCCTGCCCTTACAGTGGAGGAGGGGCTACATGTCATCACCTGATTGTGGGGGTTCCAAGGGCTTTACACTGAATCATAGCACTTTCTAATACTGTCTAACACCTGGGTTTGGTCCCAGTATTTGACGAGGCCCAGCCAGTCTACATGTTGGTTTTATTCCTGTTAACAATGTAGAGGAAAGAATATAAGACCACTGGGTGGCAAGTCACCAACTCGAATGGGCCTGGAGTCGAGACCCAGCTGGGCCTGGGGCCGAGACTCAGCTGGGCCTGGAGCTGGTTCGGAATAAAATCAAACGTAGACTGGGAAGGGACTTTTGAGGAGAAGGCTGAGAACCTGACACTGTAATTAAAATGGATTAACTCTCCACAATCAGTTGATCACAACAGTTACTAAACACAGCAGTAGGAAGAGAACACAGAGCCCATAAATAAGGATTAAAAAAGACCTACGCTTGCAAATTAATTACTGTTTGTTAAGACACTACAACAAAGCAACATGCCAAGCAAAAAGGTGAAAGGTCATAGTACCAGGTCAAAGGTGGCCTCGAGGGGTCGCTTCAGTGATTTGACAGCCGTCTTAATTAGCAGGCAGCGAGCACATGATGGCAATGGGCCAATGGGGATCAAGCGCATTAACATAAACAGCAAGCAGAGGTGCATCATGGGGGCAGCAGTGCATTTTGGGTAGGTGAGAAAAAAACAAATAAAAAAACAAATCATTTGGAATGCAGTATACCAAGGGGATATCTGGACTACAACATGCACATTAAAGTCTTTTAAGAAAAAGGTCTATAACAATAGAATAGTTTAATACTCCAGACTAGACACAGCAGCATTACTGGGACACTGGAAACAGTAGTGTTTGTTGTCTATTAGACATATATCACAGTATTCAGTATGATAATACACAGATGTACACAATATTACACACTCTCATACCACCCCAGTATATTTCCTTTACACATTGCATTTCCTTTTACAATAGAATGATCACACTGCCCCCTACTGGACAGAATTGAATAGATAAAATGTGTATTTTCTTACACAACCTATGAGGAAATCATTAAGTAGAACAGATACATGAAACATGACAGTCATGAATATATGCTGGGAAAGGCTGTTTTAAGATACCAGGATCATAAGTGGAGATGAAGTTTAAATTAAAGGAGATTCTGACTCACTGGCTAATACTCTCACATTCCACTCTTTTGACAAAAAGTGAGACCTTTCATGAAATATGAGTTTATGACAATGTGGAACAGGTGGTCATTCTGGTTTGTTTAAAGGTGAACTGAACTGGTTGGGTTCCACAACGTCACTTAACAGGACTGTAAGACTCTCACTGAATGACAGACAGTGGATGTGAAGTTATTGCTCAGTGTCAGAGTTGTCCTTTAAGATTCAGAGATGCCAGATCTGACAGTCAGTGGCTGACATGAAGCTGGATGGAGAGAAGTGTTCCCCAAACACAAGTTATTCCATACATGACAGTGGCTCCAGGGACATGTATGCTGACATAGAAGAGTCCATGTCAACCTGAAGCAAAACATAGTCATTTATGAAGGTTAACACATATCCATATTTAAGCATGCTCTCCTGGGTGTGTGTGTGTGTGTGTGTGTGTGTGTGTGTGTGGATAACGCGTGAAGCAAGTATATCCACACACACACAAGTAGTGTGTGTTCAAGTAGTTCAATGTCTCATTCATTTATTTATTCAAGTGTGTATGAGTGTTTGTTCATATATATGTGTGTGTGTGTGTGTGTGTGTGTGTGTGTATGGGCTAGTGAGCATGTGTGAGAGAGACCATGTGAATGAGTTTGTGTGTGTGTGTGTGTGTGTATGTGTGTATATGTATCTATGTGTGTGTATGTATACATGTGTATTTGTGTATCTATACGTGTGTGTATGTGTGTCCTCACCTACTGTGTGTGTGTTGGACTGTATGTATACGTGTGTGTGTGTGTATGTATAAGTGTGTGTGTGTGTATAGGTGTGTGTGTGTATGTATACGTGTGTGTGTGTGTGTGTATACGTGTGTGTGCTGGTCTGGTACTCACCATGGTTGCGCTGACAGTGGCCTGGTTCACCTGGTGCTGGGCGGCTTTGATCTTGGCCTGCAGGTGAGCGGGTGGGTGGAAGTATTTGCACTTGTCCCGGGAGCACCGCCCCTTGATGTGGTCCATGCACACGGTGACGGTGTTGTCCCCCGAGTCAATCATGGTGCTGTCAGCAGGGTGAGCGAAACGACAGTCCGTCTCCCCTCGAGAACAGTTACCACGCTGGTACTCACGGCACACCTGAACACCACACATACACACACACACACACATACACACGCGTTAGGATACACACACACATAGAATACACATAAACCTTAGGACACAGGCGCACACATATTAGGATACACACACACCTGCAAACATTAGGATACACATATAGATACATATTATTAACATATATTCTTACATTAGGATACACACATAGATACATATTATTAACATATATTCTTACATTAGGATACACACATAGATACATATTATTAACATATATTCTTACATTAGGATACACACATAGATAGATATTATTAACATATATTCTTACATAAGGGGGCAGCAGTTCACTGGTTTTTACATTTTCACAGCAGTTTTACTGGTTAAATGAACTGTAAGTTTGCCGTCCAAACTGCCTGTTTGAAGTGTGTTTTTTTTTCCCCACACGTTGACAGGTCTGTCCGTGCTGTAAATAAACTACTAATAGAACAATCTCACACAGCCTCCATCTCTCTCACTCTCAGTTTCGGCTGTTCCCTCTCTCGCTGGGCGGCGCGGTGCGCTTTCATTTGAGTGGGTATTAGCGATGCCCTCCTACCTCCAGGCGGTCCGTGCGCAGAAGCTTCTGTGCGGCGGCGGCAGAGGCTGCGGCGGAGGCTGCGGACGGGACGGGAGCCACGGAAGGGTTTCCTCCGATCAGGACGGGGGCGCTGGGCAGGATGTCCGCAGGCATCAGAGCCGGAGACACAGGGCCCAGGTACGGGTTAAACGAGGCCGCGGCCGCCGCGGCTGCTGCTCCAGCATTGGTGGCTAAGTTTGGCGTGACAGAGAACAAAGGCTGGGAGAAAGAGAGAGAGAAAGAAAGAAAGAAAGAAAGAGAGAGAGAGAGAGAGAGAGAGAGAGAGAGAGAAATATGATAAATATGTATAAATTCATACTGAAGCTCTACAGAAAAAGTAAAATAAAAAATGAAACCAGGAACACGTTTGAATCACAATTTCTTTCCTTATTTATTTATTATTTTAGTTTTTTGTAGTTAAAGTAGGGCCCACTAGCACAGTGTTTATCTGATGGTCAGTCTAGATGTCATAGATGAACTCTGACTATGTGCTAGTTAGTTTAATTCTGTAATGTGCTGATGTAGGAAATTCCACAAACGAAGAGCCAGAACTGCAGAGTTGAACCCATTTAAGAGCAGAAGCACATGTGAAGGCAGCAGGTCACAGCTACGGATGTGACTCACCTGCTCCCGTAGCAACGATAATAAAATACCTGTTAACAACTTGGTAACCCTGCCTGTGTTATCCTCGCATGGTTTCACCTAAATTCTGTTCTGATGCGTTTGGTCACCGTTTTCCATGATAAGAAAAGTTGATTTCCATTATTAAATAATAATGTTTAAAACAATTTGCATATATATATATATATATATATATATATATATATATGTAAAAGACCACACATACTGCATGAGAAGGTACAGCTGGTCTGTTTCTATTATTCAGTGCAGCTGGTCTTTGGAAGATGGACATGAAGCACATGACCAGCTCAGGAGCTTCTGAAGCTGATGTGAGCTGGTGTTTGAACGTCTGGTGTTTGAGCTGGTGTTTGAACGTCTGGTGTTTGAACATCTGGTGTTTGAACTGGACGTTTGAACGTTTGAACTTTATTATATATATATATATATAATAAAATACCTTTATATAATATATATATATATATATATCACCTGCAAAACACTCACAGTATCTAACAGCTAAAAATTAAAAAAAAATTTAAAGTATGGTATGGAAAATAAATTATTCATGGAATGTGTTTAAATATTAAACATGCTCAAATTTTAATATTTTAAAGGCCCAATTACGATGTAGGAGAGTGATTCTCTTTCTGGGTTGTTTAATATGGAAAGGCATATTTCATGTTTCTTATAGGATATTTGCGGCCAAAACAAAGTGGCAAATATGAATTGTTCACTCCGACCAGAAGACCAGCTTTTTTGTGGTTTTGTTTTACTGACAGTGATTAAATTACTGACACAACACGTATGAATGTCTGTAAAAGATGGACTGTGACTTTAAAAGGAATTTTATCACTGCTTTTTCTGTGAGGTAGGCGGAGCTTTAACAGAGGCTCACCATTGGCTGAAGCTGGCTGCCAGGCATGATGGCATTGGCCAGCTGCATCTGCTGTGCGAGCATGGCCATATTCTTCTGCTGGATCAGGTTATTCCGCCCGTTGATCTCCAGTTGGGTTTTCAGGTGTGGCGGAGGGTGCAGGTACTTACAGTTCTCTCTGGAGCAGCGGCCCTGAGGGAGAGAGAGACAGAGAGACGGAGGGATGAGGAGGGGGAGGAGAGATAGAAGAGATAAAGAGGGGATAAGGAGAGAAAGAGAGAGGGAGAGAGATTTATGAGGTGGGGACAGGGAGATCAGAAGACGAAGAGAGAGAGGGAGACGGAGAGAGAGCCTGTGTGTGTATGTGTGTGTGTGTGTGTGTGAGAGAGAGAGAGATTAGCTACATTACATTCATCTGCATTTGAATTTATGTCAACACACTGTTTGTTTCTGCTACAAATGGAATCCAGTAATAGAATCCTTGAATTTCCTTCTGGGATCAATAAAGTGATCTATCTATCCAATAACAGTGAGTTCCTTTAACTCTGTGTGTCAGCATCAGGGGAGTGAGACACATTCAGTCACAGCAGATCCTGCTGATCGATCACTAGGTCACTTCACCCATGTAACAGCAGTGACAGCACAGGGTCACCCCCAGCACAGGGTCAGATCCAGCACAGGGTCACCCCAGCACAGGGTCAGATCCAGCACAGGGTCACCCCAGCACAGGGTCAGGTCCAGCACAGGGTCACCCCAGCACAGGGTCAGATCCAACACAGGGTCACCCCAGAACAGGGTCAGGTCCAGATCTGAGCTGTTACGTGGAGCAGGTACAGGTATCAGGGTACATGATGGCTACTTCAGTCTTGTTGATATGCAGATACTGAGTGGTGAGTGAAGGTGACCCACACATTTCCTCACGTCTGGAACGTCTTTCGTCCTTGAAAAAATTATTTATGAGGCGTTTTTTTTTGCCATGGAATAATTACATGAACTAAACAAAAGTGTCGAAATATTTATATTGTCACAAGTATAACAATTCACAATAAAGTTCCACCTACACAGTCCTGAGAGACGTCTGTGTGTGTGTGTGTGTGTGTGTGTAAGGGTATACACATTTGTGTGTGTGCATACGTGTGTTCCAGGAGTGATCCTGCCCTGCCCACCAGCACACACCCATGTTTCTCTGCCCATGCACCATGGGTGTGGCTGGTCTCCATACACCACCAGTGTATCTACTATTAATACAGCTATTAATACACTTGTGATGTTCTGCCCGCCTGACTCCATGCAAACAGCAGTAAGAGCAGAGGCCCAGAACACACTAAGGTGCCTCCAGCTTCCTGTGTGACAGTAAACATACCGTGGTACATGCAGTAAACATACCGTGGTACACGCAGTAAACATACCATGGTACACGCAGTAAACATACCGTGGTACACACAGTAAACATACCGTGGTACACACAGTAAACATACCGTGGTACACACAGCATGCTGTGTTCTGATGCCCTCAGACAAGACACTGAGGCAGCCATAGTGCTGACTCAGCAGATTCTAAATGGGCTTTTTAAAGGGGAGATGCTGTAAGCGTTGCTACCTATGATATACAACTTCTTCCTGAGGTTCTTTACATTCATGTCTGTTCACTGCACATATTATGCAGAAAATAATATAAAATTCTGTCTGTGTAAGGACTGGAGATGCAATAGGTTCAAAATGAGCATCTCACATATTTAAAGTGAGTGTTCTTCTGTTAATATAAGATTTGAGGGAAATGTTCTTGTTCCCTTGGTTGTATAAAAGCAGAGACACAGGTTTGTGTGTGCAGAGAACACCAACAGGACACCAGGACACAATCAACTGCAGACAAAAGCAGTGGAGCTTCACACCTAAATGGAATTTGGTTTGCAAGCTGATCTGAACGGAGCTGTCTGGTCATGTCAGTGCCGTCACATGATCATCGGATCTAAACCCTCTGGGTGCTGCACAGGTGCCGAGCCACGCTAAACCTTCCCCACAACTACACCACCTCTCCAGCGTCTGATGCAGTGATGTACGCTGGACTTTGTGCATAGTATCTCAGACCAAGTGTCAGGACCATCCAATCAGATACACCAGTACACAAGTGAGGTATTCATTTTTGTGAGGTATTTGTTTTGTGCCAAAAGTATTAAGCATAATTACCAAATGTGCAAAAAGTAATTAAGCATCAAAATCTAAAAAAAAACAAACAAACAAAAAAAAAAATAGGTGTGGCAAACCCAAAAAACAACATTTTGCTCTAAACCAATCAGCTCTTTCTTTACAGTTTGGATTGCACAGTTTGGGTAATTAATCATTATAATTATTTACTTGATTTACAAAATTATTTACATTTTCTTGACACATTGGAACAGGTGGGTGGAGCCTGGGAAAAAAATCAATAGGTAATTTTTAAAAATATTTCTTTTGGCACGTAAGACGTTGAAGCGTGAGTGTACAGGGTTATGGGGCAGGAGGAGGGAGTAGTCCTGCACTTGTAAGCCAGTGGCACCATGACTCATCAGGGCAGGAGTCGGCAGGAGCACCAGGTGCACGCCCTCACTGTGACTGCTGTAGGACAGTGTGGAGAAACCAGACCCTTGTCCCAGTTCTGTTATACCAACATCACTTCTCCATTCAAAACGGGTTGCGGAAGAACAATGGACCTTGTATGGTCTAATGCCAAGCTTACGGATGGCTTGTGGAGAAGACCTGCCCTGGCATATCTACGTGACATGAACATTCACAACACCTCTGCAGGAGAACAGCACACGAGTCAGTTAAGTCACATGACTTCACCTAAGACTATTACTTTGTGTGGAGCGCAATCACTGACCCAGAAACAGCATCACATGTACCTTGTTCCACTTCACACAGGAAGGAGCTTCAAAGTGTAGTAACACAACGGCACAGCGAGAAAAAACATCCAAACACCGCAAGAACACAGCAGAAAGCCAGATGGAACCACTCCCCACCCCCCCCACACACAAAACAGACCCTCCTTGGCAGTAATTACTCATTCTGCAGTGTTAAGACACCTTCTGACTGGCCTTAGTTTTCAATCTTATAAATGGAGGACTGTTGTCAAAGATCCCAGAGCTAGGAGGACCTTCCAAAGGCGACTCAAGTGTTGAATCAGTGTTTAACTTCAGAGGTTCCCTGTTGATGCAAAATTGGAACATGTCTCAACACTCCACAGATCTGAAACTGAAAGATCTGAACACAAACTATCCCACCAAACACTGGTGCACTAAAGTCTTAGTCAAACACAGAAAGCCTGTCGGGTAGGAGAAGCACATAGCAGACGTGTGTTCCAGAGTGCAGACACAGATATTAGTCTTTAAAATGGTTCATTGCAAAGAAAGGGGAGGAAGGAAGGCGTGAGTGTGTGTGTGAGTGTGTGTGTGTGTGTGTGTGTGTGTGTGTGTGTGTGTGTGAGTGTGTGTGTGTGTGAGAGAGAGAGACATTCAAAGTGGTATGTTCAGCATTTACTCCCCCCCAGCAGTGTGACGTCTCAAGTGGGGCCATATTCCCTAATGTCTTGAGCAGATGCGAGTCACTCCACCCCCCAGCCTGTGAGCAGGTCTCCAGGTGTCTGACACGGCTGCGGTGCAGGCCTGAGGCAGTGGACTAGATAAACAGGTCGTTTATTTAGGGTCATTCCCTACACCTGCATTACCTGTACCTACCAGCCCCTGGCACCCGTGAATGGAGGTGCCAGCACTTTCGATCGGCTTTGCACATGATCTGGTGGAAAACAAGCTCTGTCTTTGGGGGATGAGGATGTGTTTGAGCCCTGTACAGCTGAGTCACTGTGTGATCTCAGTGCTTTTTAATTCTTCTGCTTCTCGGGAGAAGATTGTTTTTGTGAGGTTAAAGCCACGTTCTGTATTATTTTTGAAACACCGACTCCTTTGTGTGGTACTATCAAAACCCCTCTCCTCTATCACGGCAGCTCACTTTCACCCTGAGGATTCACATCTGAGAGCTTCAAGTTCTTTAAAGGCTTCTGATAAGCTTTACGAAAAACATGGCGACATGCCTGTGTGTGTAAAGAAAAACTCCCTGGGCTAATTTTAGCATAGAGAACCATCAGACGTGTCGAGGTCTCTTAGCAACTAGTCCAAAAGGAGGGAAAATGTCTTACAAAGTGCAACACCACAGTAGAAAAGCTCCAGGCGCTGTAGCCGGGGAAGGCAGGCCAGGGCTCCAGCCACCTGCACCTGTCTCGGGTCAGATGGGGCGGGTGGTCTGGACATGCTGTACCTCCAGGGGATCGACTGAGCAGCTTCAATGATACGAGTGATTGGGAGGAACGGGAGGAAGACTGGTAAGGGTGGGATAAAGGGTGGAGGCATTTTTTTAAAGAGAAGGTGCAGGTTATGAGCAGGGTGGTGGAGGTGGTGCTATCATTACTCTGAATTAGCTTAGCTAATAGCAGCCAGTGTGCACGAGTGGATAGAATATTAGCATCATTAAGGTTGGCTACTATCTCAGCGCTGCTGTGTGGGCGGATAGACTGAGCTCTTTTACTCTTTTCTAGAACTCCTGAATTCTATAATGATCTGATTTAATACTTGTCTTGACTATGTGGAGAACGTTGTGACACAGGCAGCTATCGCAGAATAATACTGAACAGACTAATACTGAATACTAACAGTTAGAGTAATACAGAACAGAGTAATACTGAACAGACTAATACTGAATACTAACAGAGTAAGTGTAATACTGAACAGAGTAATACTGAACAGACTAATACTGAATACTAACAGAGTAAGACTAATACTGAACAGATTAATACTGAATACTAACAGAGTAAGAATAATACTGAATAGACTAATACTGAACAGACTAATACTGAATACTACTAGAGTAAGACTATTACTGAACAGACTAATACTGAATACTAATAGAGTAAGACTAATGTTAAACAGACTAATACTGAATACTAATACTGAACAGAGTATTGCTGAAGAGTAGTGCTCTTCAAAGTCAGCCCTATGGGAGAAAACACAGCATGTGTCAGGGGAGTTCTTAAAACTGGGAAGGAGACAGAGAAACCAGAAACATGACACAGATATAAATATGTGGGTATTTCCCTTCGTATGACTTCTTTCTATGCAAGACTCTGTTGTCACTGCTTTAGAATGAAACCTGTTTTTAAATTCATCCCATCCAAATATTTTGTTTTTATTCTATTTAAAACTAGAAGTTTTAAAAAATTATTTGTAGAAATGAATGGTACACTTTGGTGGTTTGAAACCTGGATGATTTCCAAAAGAGCTCTAACTCATTCCAGTAAGAGTTATTTTCTTATTGCTCACACAGATAGACACACACACACCCACACACACACACTTGCATATAGAAGTATGCAAATATGCTTTTTGCACACACATCATACTCAAGGATAAAGTCTCTCTCTCTCTCTCTCTCTCTCTCTCTCTCTCTCTCGTGCTCATCGTATTGCTTTCTCTCAGAGTGACTGATGTCTCCGATCGATGATAGATTTCCTGTCACAGTGGGTTTTGGTGACTCAGCACTTTTTAAGGAGCAGGAAGTGTTCTGTCCACTCCCAGAATTCCCTGGAAGCTGAGTCACCATCCTCCCACTTGGTAGAGCAAAAATAAGGATGCATCCCCTACACAGATCCAGACAGACACACTGACTCATTATAAACACACTCTCTAAAATTTGATGTGCAGTTATATATTTGACATACTCCAACTACCAAGTATTTGGCACATTTCCTCAATTAGACTACACAAATCTACACTACAGTAGTTAAACTTAAAGTTCTGCAATTTTTAGTTATTTTTCTTAATGAAGGCCAACTAATACATTTAAATGCGATCAAACCTGCCATTAAGACTGAATGTCTTTTTCAGTAGATGGAAAAGACAATAAAATGAAATGAAATGAAACAGTACACAGTACTGACCAAAGGGTGAAAGGCTTTGTACCCACCCACACACACACACACACACACACACACACACACGCACACACACACAGACAAGGTGTCCAGGTCCTCATGCACTTCTTTGCTCAGCTGTCGTGTCTGTCATGGTGATGGTAACCTAGCAACAGAGGTCTCTCACTCTCCTGCAGAACCTTTTACTTTGATTAGAACTACAAAAGATACAGAATATTAAAATGCACACCACACACACACACACAACTGGTGATCTCAGAACATTCTAAATAGTAACTCCCTCAGTTATGGTTATGAATATTATGGTTGTAGAATAAATGCAACAAATATCTGAATCAAAAGGAAAGTTTATGTAAATGAAATATGCAAATTATGTGTATAATTAATGCATTTTGAGGTCAACAATTCTGATGGTACTTAAAACTTTTGTTCCATTGCCTGAAAAGTGACTGTTGTGACAAAACACTGATATGTCCCTTCTGAAATGCTAATATATATATATATATATATATATATATATATATATATGTGTGTGTGTGTGTGTGTATTTGTGTGA
>JAOYMR010000003.1:699696-711654 GCA_025802075.1 Tenebrosternarchus preto
TATACAGAGTGGATTTGTATTAGACTGATAGAAGTATTCTCTATATATACAGAATGGATTTGTATTAGACTGATAGACAACTTTTAAAGAACATGTATGTTTTATGAAAGGTATGTTGGTGAGACCCACTGCTTTGGGAATATAAAAATAATAATAATAAACTTGTTCTCTATTCATTCTTTTTTATTAAAAATATATATATTTTAAATTCCAGGAATTGTAATATCACAGTAGTCCTGCACTCCCTGTTTGTACTTCCCCACAGGATTTGCTGGGATCAGTGCTGTGTGGGGATTCTCTCAGTTTCCTCCTGATCAGAACCTCGCTCACTGGTTGTCTGTCATCAAAGGCTAGGGTGAAGCCTTCATCAGCTCAGTCACACTCAGCTACTAATCACACAGAGCAGTTATAACAACACAGACTCAATCACACAGCACAGTCATAACAACACAGCGCACAGTCATAACAACACAGACTCAATCACACAGCACAGTCATAACAACACAGACTCAATCACACAGCGCAGTCATGATACAGACTCAATCACACAGCAGTCATAACGACACAGACTCAGTCACGCAGCGCAGTCATAACGACAGACTCAATCACACAGTGCAGTCATAACGACAGACTCAATCACACAGCACAGCCATGATCAGACAATGCAGTTATAACGACACTGACTGATCATGCAACACAGTCATAATGATACAGACTCGATCACACTGTGCAGTCTTAATGACACTAACACGTCCTTAAGACTGTACAAACACATGCTTTATGAGACTGGCTATGATGCCACAGGGGTCAAAACAGTACGTCCATAAAATGCAGACATGAGTACACACACACACACACACACGAGTGACTTGCAGGACAAATCAATTCTCCTGTCATTAGGTGAATGTTGTCAATCTAATGTAAGACCAGGACTGCCAGAATATCCAGTGTGTGTTTTCAGTTTTTACACAAAAGATGGAGAAAACAACAATAAACCAAAACATCAACAAACTCTGCCAGTGAGATTCAATGCTGCATCAGGGACTCTGTTGCCAAGTTACTGATTCTTAAGAAGAAATCTTGTGAATACATTTGTGTTTGTTTGTGTGTGTGTGGGAGGAGTGTCAGTACCTATTAACTCTGAACGAAAGGCGAGCAGTATTTATCACTAAACATGTGGGCTTTCTGATGTTATTACTGAATCACAGCTGATAGCAAAACCCCTGGCATACCGGTTACTCTATACTAGCTGCTGTAAATTACAGACCTTCTGCAAACAGGTCTTCTGAGTGTCTCTTGTTATGTTTGAGATAAAGTGCTCTGTATTTTTTATTTGCTTTTGAAAATGAATTAAATTGAATCATTACACTGCTTACAGGTATATAAAGTCAAGCAGTGAGCCTTGCAGTCTCCATAGAAACCTGGCAGAAGAACATGTACTGAGGAGCCACCCCTGCCAAGTTGCCCCTGATCAAGAATCTTAACCCTCAATTACTCAAAATGTATCGTCACAATTGTAAGTTGCTTTGGATAAAAGTATCAGCCAAATGCCGTAAATATAGAATGACACATTTTCCAAAAGTCAAATTTCAAATTCCTGATCTGCTCTGGTCAGCAAAGTGTTTTGTGAAACAGGAGCGTCTAGTACCAACATCTCAGGCCCAAAGCAGCAGACCATGCAAGCCCACAAGGCAAAAACCATCACTCACCACAGACCTCCACCACAAAACAATAGACCAGGACCCTTGTGTAAAAGGTCTCCATGTGTGATCTGAGTGATCTGGAGTGGTGTACAGCACCATGTCCTCTGGAGTGATAAATCAAGACAAAGCTGGAGGACAGTATCATGCCAACAGGAAAGTCTGATGGAGTGGTCTGGAGCTACTGAGTGCTCATGAGGACATGGTGTGAAGAGACCAGTGTGGAGAAGCTTTAGTGTCCTGAGCGCTGGCCTCTTTGGACCATATGGTGTGTATTTGGCCTTTTGTGTCTGTCACCAAAACCATGCATGAAGATGCACTAAGCGCTTTGTGTATTGTGTGGCCCCCGAGTGTAACGACAAGTTTATCAGTGAGTTAATGTTGAATAAAGCCAAGCGAGAGTGCTTCAAGGCCACATAATTATTCCAGGGGCTTATTGGAGGAGCTACTCTGTAGCCTAGCAACCAGGGCACGCAACAGAACCCCTACTGCACTCTGAAAGAGAAAAAAGTAAGTAAGGGAGGGAGGGGAGGTGAAGACAAACAGGAGACAGAGTCGCCCGGGCGTTATGATAATTACACCCTCACTTATCCAATCAGACGACACAGCCTGGAAATAGCGGCTAACAGAGCCCCACCCAGACTGCCGACCACGCTAAAAAGTCAACAAACGCCTTCCAGAGAGACGTCATTGTCCTCATATAGGAGAGCCAAGCTGAAGGAAGGAGGGGAGAAATAAAGCAAAATCCAAAATACTGAGTCATAACCAAGAAAAGAGCAAGTGAGCGAGCGAGGGAGGGAGGGACAGCTTTTATTTTAAACCACTAAGGCATTATCTCAGTCTAGCCAATGGCATTATTGAACACCGCTGCGGACAAACAATTGCAGTTAGAAAACAGCCGTAAACTAAAGAAAGTCAGTTACTACACCCACAAAGCTGTTTTTGTGTTGTGGCGAGTAGTTTTTCACCGCCCACCATCACCTGTGTGATTAACTAACACAACCACCCCATGCCCTCTCACAACAGGATCAGGCACAAACACGTGGGCACACGTGGGCACACGCAGCTGCACGCTGCTGAGGCGTGAGTGAACTGAACGGTGCCGGTTACACATGGTGCACGGTGTTGTAAGGTTAGGAGGGGACCAGACGACTCGGCACGTTAGAGATTCGTGCTTTCTTCCTGTGTATATTTCCTGCCGGGAGCCCTTGGTCATATGCCTGTCCACAGTGCACTCTAAATTATGTGGTGCATTTAAAAGCCTATATTTAGATTTTATTAGCAATATTGAATTCTGCTGAGACATTTTCGTCAGCAACGGGTTACATTCTGGCATTGAGCTTCCAGTCACTATTGGTGTCAGTCATCTGTCTGGAAAACAAATAAGAAAACTGCTGTTTGTCAGTTTTAAACTAATTAAGTTGTGTGAGCATATTTATGTGTTGTTATTTTAAATATCCAGAGGACCTTCTTGGTTTTCTGGGTTTTAATTAAAGGACCCCCCTTACCACCTTAAGACAACAGTAAAATTGCAGTATCAAGAGCAAGTATCAAAGATTTCCTTAATCTCCTCTGCATCTTTTCATGAACGCTGTAAGACACCTTTATGGTTAAGGCCTGACAGCTTTGTAGAAAACCAAAATCGACTGCTATGCAATTATTTTCCTGAGCCTTCAGAAAGGCCTAAAAGCATCTGCTTATAGAATACATTACCACACAGTTAGGAGCCTAACATGATCAGCACTAAAATGTCCCCGCAACCGAAGAGTGTATTTGAACGTCAGGACACACAACCACAAATACACTTTGCTGAGTCATCATGGCGACGCCCATCGCACTTCCTGTCTTTAGTAATGTTCTACACCAGACTGACGTTCTCAGGCGTGACTCCGCCCCCACACCCCCGGCTAGAGCGAGCGCTGTCCTGGATTTGCTGTTGACGTAATATCAAAGGGATGAAGACAAGATTCAGTACTTTTAAGTCACCTCTTTTACAGTTTTTTTTTGTACATGGCAGCTCATTCTACTAGATAAAGAAAATAGAGATGTTTACAGAGCTGCTGCCCTCTGGGATTTAAGCTTTACAATCCCGCCCTACGTAGATCACACGCCCTACGTAGATCCACCGATCAGGTGGATTAGGTGGGCAGTATCAGTAATACTACAACTGCTTTTTAAAAAACTGTTTCACATCGGTCTTCCAAATAGCCTAAGACATTTTAGTATGAAAGACTACTTTCATACTGTTTGGGCCCCAAATCAGTATGCAATCATAATAATTTTTCCAGTACGTGGGAGATACCCGTACTCGTATGACGTGCTACTCGGGCCAAGTATTCATGCAACGGTGACGGAAAATCTTTCACAAGGTGGGCAGAACTTCATACCATCGTGTAACCACATAGCAAGGTTTGCGTTTTCCGCATTCTAGATACTGTGCTGCATACTACTACCAGTATACACTATTCAGTATAAATTGAGTCCAGAATGTAGTAGGTTATTTCGAACATAACTCCACCACACCAAATCCAAAAATTCAGCAGTAAAACCGCACTTCTGTGGATTGGCAGAAGCTATCGCTGCTCCTGTGAAAGTGCTGATTTATATATAAGACAAAGCAATCACTGCCATCTGCTGGTTATGTGTGTCATTACAAGCATGAAAGTGGTAATTCGAGTATACTATTAGTTATCCCAACTATCCCACTACTATACTAGTAGTGTTACCCAACACATTTCTCCCCAAACTAAAGAAGAGTGTTTTTACATTACGGCCCTTATCTCTACAAGAATATAAATTGTTTTCAAAGTCATGGTAAAAACTTTGAACCCCGCCTTTATGAACTGCTGCTGCAGTTTACAACGACATATCCACATAAGCAAATCTATTTTGAGCAAGATGGCATGCTTGTTGCTCATCTTAAATATTGCATCTGAGTGATTTGAGCATGTCAACATCCATTTGTCTGTAATTAAAAATTAATTCATTGTAATAAAATTTATATTTAAGTAAACTGACATCGAAAATGTCAACACTTCATACCCAGGCCATGCGAATTTAAATGTACTAAACCGGTCCATTGTTATCAAGCAGATAATGAGATGTTTTATTTCAGTGTATATATGCTGATAAAACAAAAGAAACCATTGCTCACTTCTTAGTGAAGACATTCAAATACTGGCTCGCATAGATACCCTTATGTTCTGGGTATCTTCATACGCTGGTCTTGTACCTGAACATTTCTGCAAGCCCTCACAACCCTTTTTCGCCCCTAGATGTCTGAAGTTGAACATTTATGAAGATACTGTGATACACACAGCATTCAAACTACACAATTCAAGCAGCACTCAAACGCATTCGAGTTGGTAATAATTCGCAGATGAGTGAACATTCGCTTATCTGAGTTATTCGAACGCACGCTGAACGTATATGTCATCTCGCGTGATTTTCCGCATATTCTGCGCTGTGACAATCTAAACGTCCGCCATCACTGTAGCCAGCTAAGACCACAAAACTGAGAGAGTAGGCAAAGGTTTGATAACAACGCAGAGAGAGGGACTCGGGCCTAGGGGACAGATCGAGTGGGGGACTTATAAGTAACTATATGCAGGTGTCCCATTAACAACCCAGACTGTGTTTCATGTTTAACGAGTCAATACACTCCCTGACTAAACATGTCTAATCTCAGCAAAGGGGGCACCAAGAAGGACACCAAAATGAGGATACGAGCTTTTCCTGTAAGTAGTAGCCGACAATAACAACACATGTCTGGGGAAGTGAGAGACTTTAGGATCGAGGATTCTGTATCCACCAAAATATATGCTGACCGGGGTAACCGGCTTTACCTCCATTTTAAGTGCCGTGCTAATGTGTGTTCTGGGTAAATCCTCGCCAGCTGGTTAGCTAGTGTGAAGCTAACTGGTTAGCTAGTCAAAAAGTCTAATTCTAATAACGTTAGCTGGCTAGCAAGTCTTTCTACGGCATAGCCGGGCCATATTTAAACGCTGGAAAACACAATAACAAGTGTAAATCTTTCCATGGTAGTTTGCCGGTAGCACAATCTAAGGCCAGCAAGTAACCTACATACAACTTAACCCGACGTTTGCGTGCTGCCCAAAACTTTTGGTGGCTAGAATGTTAGTTGCTTGTTAGCTTGCTAGCATAGCTAACTAGCTGGCGTAACTGTGTATTAACTGCTCCCGAATAGCGTTAGCTTGCTAGCATTAGCCACCGTTACCATGTTGGTGTCCTGACACTAGCTAAGTAGATAGCCAAGGTAGCTGCTAAATCTGGCGAGTTAATTTTCTTATAGCGTTTAGGATATTGCAGCTGATCGAGCCGAGCTGGTTATCTGGCAAGCGCCACATGTTTGCTTGGTTGCTACTTCTGTTTTAGTGTTTAGATTCGGGGAGAAGTTAATAACGGATAAATAGCTTTGGTTAGCATAGCATAGCTAGCGAACGGGCTCGTCGACTCACGAGGAGCTAATTTTGGGCTACGGTCGGTTTGCTCGGCCAGCTTGATTGAGAGTGAAACACACTGATCTTCACTCGTTATTATCAAAAGCTGTACATCTAGCCACCTTTTAACTAGACATTGTTTAGCAACGGATCTAACGGGTAAACAAAGCATGTCATTAAAGCTAACAGCATAGACATTGGCAGAGAAATTGCTGCGGATCTGCTATGTAGGTCAAGGTATTGTTTTCCTATGCAGGTTTCACAGTCAGTTTGCGTCTTTCGGGATTCGCCCGTGTTGTGCACCTGGCAGACCACCCGTGTGTGATGGTACACGTGTGAGTTCAGCCATCAACTGTGCAGTAATTAAACTCGCGACATGCGTGGTTCATGACCAACGACACCCCACACATTTTTGGTCATCTAAAAGTCTGATCAAACAGCTGAGCATTTCAGACACAAACTGCACAGGAGAATATGCGCTTATGTTAAAAGGTATGAAAAAAAGAACCCACGACATGCGTCCCAACATGTGAAACGTGGAGTTCGTCGCTTTGTCGCGTGCTGTGTGTTTAGAGGCGTTTAGAAGATCATGAACGGAGGCAACTTTAGTGGACTTGGTCTGTTTGAACCCTCCCTGCTGACGCACTTGTAATGTCTTTTGATATCTAACGAGGTTTTAATCCTAGCTTGGTTCCCGATCAGCTTCAGCTCCTGCTTCACTGTAAGCGGCTGTGTGAATTTTGGATGCAGTTTGGAGTCGCGCGGACGTGACTGATGAAACCTACTGTGTCCAGATATTCCACAGGTTCCTCAGGCTAATGATGCACGTGATGCGTAGAACCCAGTGGCACATTAAACGCCAGAATTTCACAAGTATTCAACAGAAACTTTAAAGTGTTAAAAAAAAATGTTGCAACACACTGTTGCAACTGTCCATCTGACATAATTTTGTCGTTATTAATGAGGCACTGAGCCCAGCTGTGAGTAGGATTTGAGCTAGAAGGCTGAATGTGGTTCTTTAGTACTGGCCCAGTAAACGGTTCTGTAGTTCTGGCCCAGTAACCGTTTTCCTTATATATGACGGAAGCGTGGTAGGTGGGAGGTGCACTGGCTTGGTGTGTGTGTGTGTGTGTGTGTGTGTGTGCGTGTGGTGGGGTTTTTCCCCCTGCATTTGAAGCCTTGCTTCACAGGCTTTCAGGTTAATGTTAAACCTGTTGCTCCAGTTGTGTGCCTGGGGAGTGGGTCAGAACCAGGCGGAACGGGTCAGGACCAAGCAGAGGGGCTGAGCAGGTGACAGAGAAACCATATGTAGTCATATTTTTCTTCTTCTCCATCACACGAGTGAACTGTGTGTGCACACGCGTGTGTGTGCACATGCTTAAGCATGTGCTGCCTCTGTTAAAAGTGAACTGTTCATTTATTGTGCAGAAGTCATTTCAGTGGACTGGTATGGAAAAATGAACCATGCAGTTTGTTTGGTGGTGAGTCGTTGGTGCTGTTGGTAAGATGACTTGCATTTCTTCATGGAGACTGGAATGAAACGAAGCACAGACCCAGGTCCCTGTAGTCATATCAGAGTCCTCGAGTTCCTACTCCCTCTCTCTCCTGCTGGTTCACTTTCTGTGTGTATGCATGTATGTGTGTACATGTGTGAGAGAGAGAGGAGGTGCAGAAAGATCACACACACTCCCTCTGCACATCGCGCACACACGCACACACACACACACACACACGGGCCCACAAGCCCTGCTTGCAGGTAACAGATGAGATGGATGTTGGAGAGATGACTAGGTACCCGTCATACGTGTGTATGTGTTTGGTAGGCACCAGGTTTATTAGCAGGCTGGTTTTCAGGTTTGTTGCTTCTGTCCTGTAGTAGGAACTGAAGGGCAGTTTAACAAACGTTTTCCTGTGGCAACACCTTGATCCTGTCACACCTGCTGACACTCATCTTGTGACTTAGACACGCGGGGAGTAAACAACACAGGAGACCTGTGGCTGCTGCTTTGTGTTTCCTTCTACCCTGCTGGGGGCCGTGGGGCGGGACACACAATCGCTCTCATCTGGAGCAAGACTGGGCCCTGGAGCCCGTGATCGGGAGGCCGGGCAGCAGCTCTGGGGGGTTAACCGCCTTCCTGTGTGGGCTTGGAATGTGGCACTGACCTGGGATCAGACCAGCGTCTCTATTGCTGCAAATCAGACATGCATCTCTCCGTGCTGCGGGCCATTTCTGACGTGCTTGAGGGGCTGTTTACCTGCTGAATAACAGGTCTGATTTGTTTGGTCTAAATTAAAGCAGGCTGGTGTTGGTTACATCACTGTGACGTTGCTAGCTCTGGAAGCTCTTCTGACTGGGCTTTAGGTTCCAGTTTTCCACGTCCTGTGTCATTTTTTCCTGCTGATTTCAGGACAGTGAAGGACTGGTTTGTAAATGTGAGGTGTTCTAGTGTTTCCTGTCTGAAATGCACATGCATTATGAAACTTGGCTCAAAGCTCAAACGTGCTCTTGCAGGGGTGGTGGTCGGGTGGTGCAGGGGTGGTACCACAGGTTGTGTTGTGTGGTTCTTCAACCCCACCAGCCCTTTTACCACTGATCAGTTTTTGACCACAGAACCACTGATGCATGCATCACGTGTAATCCACCATTCTCACCATGACAATGCCATGGTAACGGGTGGTCTGGGGTGGGTGGGTGTGTGTGTGTGTGTGTGTGTGTTGCGTAAAGCAGTGACTGACGTGGTAGCGGGCGTTGGGCGTGTATCGGGCACTATATTCCTGAAATGTTTTGACATGGATGTGTAAAGCACTCCTCGCCATAGTAACGCCTTCTTTCTCTTTTCGCCATAGTAACCCTGTCCTTCTCTTTTCGCCATAGTAACACCCTCCTTTCTCGACATATTAACACCTTCCTGCTCTTCAACACAAAAGCTTCAGTAACTTCCCTCTTGACACTAAACTGCTTTAATCTCCAGGCTAGTCAGCACAGGTCTGTTGTACTGAAGCTCTGTTAGAAGCTTAACAAAGGAAACACACACACACCCAAGAAACCTGGTGAAGTAACCTCCATGTGGGTTCCAAAGAGGAGGCTGAAGTCTCTGGAAATGCCTGTGGGCCCCATGCAGGAGGCCAGCAGCTGGAAAACTATTGAAACCATCTGCACTCATGATCCTTGAGATGGATCCTCATCAGTGAGCAGGTATTCATCAGCCTGCAGGATCACCCTGGGCTGAATTCCTAAAATCAAAGTGCGAGATTTAACGTGATAATAACAGCAAACGTTGGTGTGGCACCATGTCACCTGGTACAGTAAACGTGTACCTGCTGGTGTGTTCATCGGTCAGGCGGGGGAAGGGAGCTGCTGGCGTGTCCTGGACAGTTGTTTCTTAGACGATGTTTGGTCACGCGTGTAAGTCAGCAGAATTCTGCATGATGCATGATGGCAAACTTTGCAACTGTAGCAGGAGCACATGAGGAAGAGGATGGGGACTGAGAGGAAGGCTTGAGCAGGTTCTCAAAACGCCACCCTCTTTTCCATAAGAAATGCTGAGGAGAGAAACCTGTCTTGCTTTACCAGGATGTAGAAGTACTGAACTCATTAACTCTGTGCAATCATGCAGGTCCCCCCTCGGTACCTATTGATTACAGTTTTAAGTAACTGGAAGTTTTCAGTATTCTATAGGTGTGATTGGAATTGAAACGCCCAGACAGCGTTCATCCACCAGGTTAATCGACAGGTTAGTCGATTACTGCAGTAATAGTTTGCTTCGTGTCTGATGTGTGTAAAAGCAGACAAGAAGCACAAGGAGCTCCGAGTTGATTCTGTGCCTGAGCTGTGTTCTGTAAGCCTGGTCTGGGTGGGGAGGGTCGGTCCCGTTCTGTAAGCCTGGTCTGGGTGGGGAGGGTCGGTCCCGTTCTGCGTAGACGCACGAGACCGATTTGCCACCACCTTTCGTGTCATTATTAGACCAGCTGTCTGATTGATGACCCTAATATAGAGTGAAGGTTTCCTCAGCGGAGAGGTTCCACTTAAGAGTGACGTTTGGGAAATAATCTGGAATTATAATCGTTGGCGGTTTAATCATCTTTTACGAATATACACAAGTCAGAGTGAATCTAATTAGGATGTTACTGTCTGTTACGTGGGTGATTTTACAGATGACGATGGACGAGAAGTATGTGAACAACATCTGGGACCTTCTGAAGAACGCCATCCAGGAGATCCAGCGGAAGAACAACAGTGGTCTGAGCTTCGAGGAGCTGTACAGGAACGCCTACACCATGGTGCTGCACAAGCACGGCGAGAAGCTCTACACGGGCCTGCGAGAAGTCGTCTCCGAGCACCTCATCAACAAAGTAAATTTCACCTCCTACTCCGCCCTCAGGGCTGTTCTCCAGCAGCTTTTCAGCTGTGAAATTCTTTGATGGGGGATGGATTGGGAAAGTGGTGGCATTTCAGCTATGAACCTGTTTTGCCGTTCCAGAGTTTGGATGAACGTAGTGACGCATTTTCCAAGGTTTCAAAATCACATTTGCAAGTTTTTTCTTTGGATCAGAGCATCTATTTCTTATTAATGTAGATCTTACCATCTGGGGCAGGGTTTGCATGTGTCCTATTAGAGGCTGATTTAACGTTAATTGTGTGATGCTGATTGGTTCTTGCAGTTTATCTAGTGTCGTACAGCCCCTCTGATTGGTCCTCACTCATGATCCGATCTGCCGCAGGGTTAGGGTTATCCTTCTCACCAGCTTTTGTTTTTTCTCCTAAGGTACGAGAAGATGTCCTCAACTCCTTAAACAACAATTTCCTTCAGACGTTGAACCAGGCGTGGAACGACCATCAGACAGCCATGGTTATGATCCGAGACATCTTAATGTACATGGTGGGTGGATGGAGGTGCACTGTGGGGGGGAGGGTTGTGTCACACCTGCTCACCAGGTAGTGATGGGTTACTGATCCACTGTGAGTCTTGAAGCCCATTTAAAGAGACTCATTGCCTTTCATCCTTCCTCCAGGGCTGTTTCACAGTGGCATTCGTTGAGCTCTGCTGACCCCTGCTGGAGGGAAGTGCTTTGTGCATTTTTAGCATGGGATCAGCTTGACCTGTTGGCAGAGTTTAGCATCAAAAAATTGCTTGCCTGGGTGGTGTGTGTGTGTGTGGTCTTGGAAATGATCAGTTATGCAAGGTTTAGTGTTTTAGGATGGAGTGGTGTAGAAGATGGTTTTGATTATTAAAGTGAACAGACATTTAACACGTGTATTTATTCAGAGTTTAAGATCCACTGTTCCTGCAGTCCTGTTTCTCAGGATCATGTGACTGCACTGTGGACATTTAGACGAATGCCGTCTTCCCTCCGTGAATGATCTGGTTAGCGTCCAGTCTGTTCGCTCTGCTATCTGCTCCAGAACAGTTGAGTCATCTTGGGGGTGTGGACACTGCTGTAAATGGAAGGAGCAAAATAAGTGATGTGGAAGATGTAACGCAGCCAAGAATGGACCCGGGGGTGTGAGAAACTGTGCGTAATGCTACTTCTGGTCCCCCGGAAGCCGAGGTGAAGCTAAAACTTTCTGAAGTCATGCTGACTGATTGATTAAAGCAGCATCTGCTCTCCCAGTGCTGGGCTCCTCCTCCTCCTCCTCCGCGGTCCAGTGCTGGGCTCCTCCTCCTCCTCCGCGGTCCAGTGCTGGGCTCCTCCTCCTCCTCCGCGGTCCAGTGCTGGGCCCCTCCTCCTCCTCCGCGGTCCAGTGCTGGGCCCCTCCTCCTCCTCCGCGGTCCAGTGCTGGGCCCCTCCTCCTCCTC
>JAOYMR010000003.1:748574-759950 GCA_025802075.1 Tenebrosternarchus preto
CTCTCTCTCTTTTTCTCTCTCTCTCTCTCTCTCTCTCTCTCTCTCTCTCTCTCTCTCTCTCTCTCTCTCTCTCTCTCCCTCTCTTTTTCTCTCTCTCTCTCTCTCTCTCTCGCCAAAGCTGGCCCCACACGTGTATATAAGCAGGGGGCCCCGACCGAGCCCACACCTCGCCGAGGAGGACGCAGCAAAAAGACCAAGTCCAAGCGCGTGCGACAGAACGAATCATCTGACAGCAACACGTCCCACCGCAAGCATCTGTCCCGACAGGACCTGCAGGGACTCAACCAGACGTCCTGGTCCCCCTCAGACACCTCCCAGTCCACTTTCCCCATTGCGTATCCAGCCATGATGCCCGCCTACCCGCTCCAGGTCTACCCAGGGACCGACTCCATGGGCCCCAGAGTGGACCCTTCCCTCTCGGGCTTCGGGGACGACCAGTGTAACCAAGATCCACGTTGTACCATGCAGCCCCTGCAGACGTCCTTCCCTGGGCCTCTCGTCACACCCATGGTGGCTCTGGTATTACCAAACTACATGTTCCCGCAGTTAGGAAACCCCCCCCGACAGCCTTTCTACCCGGACCAGGGGACATTCACTGCTCAGGCATCCTTCCCTACCCAGACTGTGTTCCCTCCGCAGGGAACGTTCCCGCCCCAGACGCCGTTCCCCGTACAGACTCAGTTCACCACGCAGAACCCCTTCACCCAATCAGCACCATTTCCTGTCCAGTCCTTCCCCTTCACGCTACCGGACAACCCGCCAAAACCCACTGAACCGGAACTGAGGGAGGGCCCATCGCGGAGCTCCACCCCTCAGTCAGTGGGTGGGCGGGACCAGTTGTCCCCGCCCCTTTTCCAGTCTCGATGCAGTTCGCCCCTGCAGCTCAACCTGCTGCAACTGGAGGAAAGCCAGCGCTCTGTCGAAAGACAGGAGAGCTCAGCGCCATCTGCTGGAACTCAGGGCAACTGCACCACTGCAACTGAGAAAGGAGGGAATGTTAACACACAGGCCAAAACAGAGGAGCAGGTAACTGTTTCCCAGAATCCTCCATACAAATTTATTCCTTTTTATTCAGCCTTTGTTTTTTTTTGTTTTTTACTTTTTCTTTCTGTATTTTTCTTCATTCATACCTTCACTATATGACTGTCTCTCCACATGTAGTGACTTTTTCTCAGCACCAGATGGCAGTGTTGTAGTTCACAGTATTTGAAAACTATTTTTGCATTTAGCTGTCAAAATGACAGGTATTCTAATAAATAGTCAGGCTGATACTGTAATTAACTGTTATTTTTGCAACCTCATCCCTATAAAAAGTATTTAAAATCTATCTTTCACTTCTTTTTACATTTTCTAAACTGTTTTGTTTTGTCCTACACTTAGTTTGAGTGTTTATTAAACTCTAATGAAGCAATTAACTGTAAATAGTGACAAAAAATGGCAAATTTTCAACATGACTTCCAGTGCTAGCTGTCAAGTGTACGACATTTTATTAATGGTCATTTAATGAAACACAAACATTTGCATCTAAACAATCAAAACTTGTTTTCTGAATTTTGTACCCTTGTGGCAGGAATTAGGATTATTAATTAATTAGGAATTGATTGCTGGAATTAAAAGGAAAATACCATCTGGTTCCCGTTATCCTGAAATGTGTTTGTGTCTGAAAGAGTGAAAACTAGACACTCCAGTCATGTAGAAAACAGATGGAGAAAAAGACTGAGCAAAGGGTTAAAAATGGCATGTTGAAGACGCCCTCACCGACTGTCCTGACCTCGCATGAACTCTCTGGTTGTGCAGAACGAAGGCTGTGCTGGTGATGATCACCATGCCGACGCCCTGTCCTCGTCCAGCGACCTCCTGGACATCCTCCTGCTCGAGGACTCCCGTTCTGGAACAGGATCTGCCACCTCCGGCTCCATGGGCTCTGCCTCCAACGGCTGCGGGATGTCGGCATGCGGGACCTCGGCCAGCGGTGGCTCTGCTAGCGGGACCAGTGAGTACTGTGCATTCTAGAACTTTATAGAACACTCTCAACTCTGGTAAAAGACATTCTAACACTGATTTTTTTTTTTAAACTTACTTTCCAGAATGCTCTAACACTGATAACATTCTAGAACAGACTAACACTGTTAAAAGACATTCTAGAATATTCTTAATACTGATAACAGACATTTCAGAAGACTCAAACCTCGGTAAAAGACATTCTGATGTCCTGCAGTAAGTCATGCAGACATGCTGCTGGTACTCCATGCAGTAGCCCAGCTGGGAGCCATTTTATCAGAACATCTCTCCGTTCGTTTGTGGGGTTCTGATGAGCAGGGGTCCCCAGTAACATGTGGAGGAGCTGGAGGAGTCAAAGCCAGCTGTCATATTGGACTCATTCAGAGCATTCAGTGGGTTCATGTGCTCATGAAAGCTGGAAGCTTCTAGATGAGTAATCTGTCATTCCCTGAAGACACAGAGGGACTGAAACATTTTACTGCTGCTGTAATTATGTTCGTTTGCATAAGCAAATCTATTATCCTCAGAAAAGCAAAAACATACTAATCTTTTAGAGAGGTTCGGTTTATTTATCTATGGTTTGCATAAGAAAAACTAGTGCTTTGATTTGGAAGCTCCTGAATTCTGTTTGAGAGTGAAGAAAAACCCAAACAGCAGAACCAGCAGAATCAGCCCCCCAGCAGAACCAGCAGAACCAGCAGAACCAGCAGAACCAGCCCCCCAGCAGAACCAGCCCAGCCTCGGGATATTTCACATGGATACCTTTCACATGGAGAATGTCTTGAGTGTCAGGTGTTAGAAAGGAGTCTAATTCATCTCAGTGTCTCTCACTGTCTCTCATTGTCTCATCTCTTTTTGTCTTTGTCTGTGTCTTCTTTCTCAAACCCTCTACTATCCCTCGCTACCTCTCTCTCACTCCCTCTCGTTCTCTCTCTCTCTCCCTCTCTCTCTCTCTCTCTCTCTCTCTCTCTCTCTCTCTCTCTCTCTCTACCTGTCACACAGGGAGCAGTCACACCAGTAACAATAGCAGTAACTACTTCGGCAGTGTTGACTCTTCACAGAAGTCCCACAAGGCTAAGGGCCTGGTGGGCGGAGTTTCAGGCTTGATGGACATGGAGGGGAGTGAGTCTGTGATAAAATACGTGCTGCAGGATCCACTGTGGCTCCTGAGCTCCAACGCTGACGAGGCTGTTATGCTGACCTACCAGCTGCCGTCCCGGTGAGTGAGAAAAGGGAAATAAGCTCCGCCCCTTCTGCCCTCCTCATTCAACCACAGCACTAAACCCACATGTCAGTCGGACTTTGAATCCATCAGCAGTTTTTCCAAACATGTATCCATGGGTGATAAATTAAATTAACTGTCCAGTTAACTACCAGGTCTGAAAAACTAGGTCAGTTTAAGGGATCAATTTCCACAAATACCATCTTTTACTCACTTGTAGAACACCAACCACCTTTTACTTAAGGGTGTTTAAGCAGCCATGTGTGTGTGTGTGTGTGTGTGTTCAGTGACATCCAGCAGGTGTTGCGAGAGGACCGGGAGAAGCTGAGACAGATGCAGAAGACCCAGCCTCGCTTCTCTGAGGATCAGAAGAGAGAGCTGGCCGACGTTCACCCCTGGATGCGCAGGGGAGGCCTGCCAAAGGCCATAGACGTGAAGGTGAGAACCCACGTGACCCCCACAGGCCACAGCTTTGCCCAGGGTACAGGGGTAGCGCCCAGGGTTCTACGGTAGCACCCAGGGTACAGGGGTAGCGCCCAGGGTTCTACGGTAGCACCCAGGGTACAGGGGTAGCGCCCAGGGTTCTACGGTAGCACCCAGGGTACAGGGGTAGCGCCCAGGGTTCTATGGTAGCACCCAGGGTACAGGGGTAGCGCCCAGGGTTCTACGGTAGCACCCAGGGTACAGGGGGTAGTTCTGTCTTAAATAATATCATTGGTGTTTTTCATAGTACATAGCATGTTTCTTAGTGTGACATTTATAAGAAGAGACACCAGACCTTGAATTTAGTCAAGATACAAGTTTAACGATGGCTATTCTGTTGGGTTTTTGTATAAGACCAACCTGGGCAAGGTGTGTGTTGTGTGAAAAATTATTGGTGTTGTTGTACAGTGTAAGGTGAATCTGAACACTGTGTGTGTTCTGTGTTTAATGGTTGGTGGTGTACAGTGTAAGGTGAATCTGAACACTGTGTGTGTTGTGCTGTGCAGGCCTGTGTTGGTTGTGAGGACGTCACAGAGATTCTAGCAGAAGAGGAGCTCCCTGACCTGCACATGGGAGAGTCCGAACACAGTGACATCGCAGGAAATCACAGTGACATCACAGGAAATCCCCATCAGCTGCAGCAAAGAGCCTGAATGACAAACACACACACAAATACACACATTTCCATGATCTTAGATGGTTGGGTATATTTTTAGTTATTTATTTTTTAGTTACAGAAGACACAGGCTTTGGTGGACTATTCTGAGAGTTGGGAATGTGTGTGTGTGTGTGTGTGTGTGTGTGTGTGTGTGTGTGCGTGTGTGTGTGAGTGCACATGTGAGCATTTGTGTGTGTTTACACAAGTGTTTGTTGGGAGGGCAATTCAAAGCCTCTCTACATCTCAGACAATCTTTTTCCAAAATGTTCTTAGAAAAAGTCCTTTAATATTAATGTTCCGAACACTGAATGTCTCGTGTTTTTGTTGACATGACAATGTTGGTATTCACAAGTCTATTTGAGAGAGAGAAGAAAGGTGTGTGTGTGTGTGTGTGTGTGTTTTAATGGATGATCATTTTCTACTTTTCATTGTCAGCAATTTCTTTGGATTCTCAAGTGTACTGGGATTTAATGTAGCTTGAATGTGAAAAAAAGGTCAAGGGTCATTTCTATTGGAAGGTTACAAATATGGATTTTTATTTTTTTACATATTGAGAAATGTAGCTTTTTAGCACATAAAACTGGAGAGCTGTATTAAACCTATTTATTAATCCGGAGCAGAAGGAGAGGAGTGAACAACTTTAGTTTTCTGAGTAGAATGAACCAAGATCATTGAAAATATTGTGGAACAATTCGATGTTGAAAAATTAAACCAATTGAATATGTCTAAATAGGCCATATGTAGTGCCACTGTTGTATAAACCAGCAGGTTTATGATGGAGAGGCCCGCAGGAAAGTCTTTTTCTGATGGAGAGGGCTACAGGAAGGTCTTTTCTGGGTGTATTGTATGGATCTCAAAGAAGGTGTTTACTGTTAAACCCTTACAGTTGTTTTCCATAAGACAGTCATTTTGTGATTCAGTTAAGTGCTTTTCCTCCACTTCAACTGTGGAACTTCTAACAAGAACATACTTTTGACACTCTTTCAAAATATTTGTTTAAAAAAAAGAGAGAAAAGTTTTTTATGCTCCTGTTGTACTGCCTGATTCATCAGTGAACTGTCATATCAGTAACCACAGCACTTTCTAAGTACTTGAGACAGGCAAGATCAAAACATTTCACAAATCTGACAGGGGACAGATAGCTTTGTGAAGTACAGAAGATGTTTTGTGGGAAACATGTTCCTCTAGTCTTAATAAGGCTACAGTTAACACTCCAAATGTTCCTCTTTCGCTGTACACCAAATGTACGTCTCGCCTCACAGTTACGTTTGTCTGGAATAAATACGTATTTTTAGAACAAAAATGCAATTTGTTGTTGTGGTTGTCAATTAATACTATGAATGAAGGGTTACTTCCAGTGAGTGAGTTTGAAGCGCTAGATATGAACTATGTCCGATTCACTTCCTTCGAGCTAATGATCTGACAAAACGCACAGAATTTCCGTCCTTAATGAGTGTTTGTTACAAGGTGACTTGGAACCATGTGTTGGATCTCCAGACGAGCTCTCGCTACCGTATGCTCAAAATTAAACTGGTTGTTTTAAGGCCGAACTCCTGGTCGTGTTTTACAGCACACATCCGATGTACACCCTCCGTTGCCTTTAGCAACCCGTAAATGTCGCCAAGAAGACGTCCTGAGCGAGCTGTCGAAACGATGCGCCGCGTCTCCAACGCCTTTGATGAACGCGACTGGAGTTATTTACACTACACGCAGTTCACACCTCGACCAATTTGAATGTGAGGTGTGAACGTTCCGGACAATGCTACCCCCTCGACCCCTTCCTGAAATCAACACCTACACGACGCCACTAATCCGGTTGATGAGAGTGTACCTCCTTGACAAGATTACAGTCTGGGAAACTTAAAAAAAAAGAATTAATACGTTCTGATATTTCCTTCAAACGCGCCTTCTTAGTCAAGTTGATTAACGCTTTGACAGAATGAAACACTCGCGACTCCCTTTATGTGCGAGCACGTGCAAGGCTGATGTCGCTGGGTGTTTAACAGGCCTCGGTGCCGGAGTCTGAACCGGCGGAGTCTGAACCGGCGGTGTCTGAGCTGATCTTCACCTGTTCGGATCCGGAAGAGCGCAGCTGCTTCTTCAGCATTTCTGTCATGCCTGACTTTAAGATTTAAAACTTGGTGTGGTGCTGAGCAGAATTGTTCCTGGCCGCAGTGTGAAAATAGTTGGAAAGAGCAGAGAAGAAAGAGTATTTAATCTTCTCGTTGGGTTTTAAGATTTATTACTGCCTAAATCGTGCAATTTCTATGTTTATGATTTATTACTCATTGAAAGGTTGTAAAATACCGAAAATGTTTCTGAGCTAAGAGTATGGTAACGACATAACCAGGAACGTAATAACCTATATATAACCTATATTTACACTCAGGCTTGAGTTCACCCTTAAACCTATAGCCTCCTACAGAATGAAAGGCAGTAGGATCGGATTTTCAAATCTGTCCGAGGGTCCAGGCTACTCGCTTATTTTAAATAAGTCCTAACATAAACACAACGAAGACGTCTTTAGTTTGCTTTTTTTCTTAGCATGTGTTTAAACTGTGTACTGTAGTTTTCAATAAAATAAAATGCAATTAAATAAAATATGAATTTTAAACGCAAGTCTAGTCGTGCCTTGGATAAGTTGAAAAATGAAAAGCCCTCTTTACTGCCAGGGACGAAGCTCGACGTCTTTGCAGAGGCTGTCAGCCCCGGGTTAACAACCATAAGAGGTGTCGGGTTTTACACAACGCAGGTTTAACACAGACTACAAAAGGAAACTCCAAAGCGCACCTTCTCACTTTGAAATATACTATATGGCATTAGGTGTGGCACGATTCCCACTGGGGTCCCCTTCCGCTTTTTCGGTTAGTGGATCTTCCTCTCGAGCGGTGTATAGTCGTTAAAGTCACCAGTTGGCAGAAGGTTTTTTGTTATGTTATGAAAGGTGTCCGTCAAAATAATCACAACGACAAAGACACATTTGTTTATAAAATTGGTATTATTACTCCACCTTAACATTAGATTTTACAATATAATGGTCTTACAAATACCTCAGAGATTTAACATAGCTGTTCACACATTGTATAGGTTTATCAATAAAGAGAACAATATATCTACATTAACAATGAAATATTTACATTCTCGTCTACAGTAAGATACAGGTGGGTACCTTCCAAATACACCATCATAACAGTGTTTTTCTTAATTTAGCTTTTATACAAAACATTTAAATATGAAGATGCTGATATTTTAAAAAGATGTTTCGACGCTACTTGAGCTAAAACGTGGCTGTTACACCAAGAAGAGCTTTATAATATTCTGGTTACAGACAGTTTTCATCCAAGGCTAAAATCTCATAGCCTAACAGGAGCCCGAACGTGCTGGACTCATTTAGAACAGTTCCCACAAATAACCTACACGAGCTGTTATTCTAAGAAACACGGCGTGTCTACCACGGTCTCCATACAGATTTGAAATAGACTGTCGTTGACACGTCCCGGTTATCCACAGTGTCCACTGAAATGTGGCTGCGCTCGGTATCCGTGTCGTCGATGTCCGAAGACAGATCATCGCTAGATGTCGCGAGGCCGGCGTCACTCCCTGCCCCGGGAGAGAGCGCCGCGAGCATTGCGTCGCTCGGCCAAGTGCTACAGTTATTGGAGTCCATCAGCAGATCAGACAAGATATCATGGAAACGATCCTCGTGGTTCAAAGGCATGCATTCGAGGAGATGATTTAGGAGGTCCGCCGCGATCGTCGCGTCGATTCCTGGACAGTTGGATACGAACGTGTGCACTTCGTGCATGCACTGTATATATCCAGCTGCGAATCTCTCTTGTGCCTCTCGGCTTGTGTTGTCTGCTGTTGAAGTAGATATAGAGAGCACAAGCGGGTCAAAATCTGTAAACATATCCATCCCAAGTTTAATGTGGACGTGTGCTGACTGTCCGAGTCACATGCCTGTATGTTATTCAGTTGCTCACCTTGCGCTCTGTTTTGGAGAATACTTTCTACACGTTTAACGGTCATTTCCAACACCTCGGCATTCTCCATCTTTGTTTGTGCCTATGGATATAAACACGTTAGTCTCTTGCTTTCATTCGCACTGCACACGATTTCGTCATCACATGCAGCCATCTAAGTTGGAGAAGTGGCGAGGGGTCTTACGTCCGAGTCGGCTAACAGCAATCGCAGCTCCTGCAAACTTTCATTAATGCGGGCGCGTCTCTTCTTCTCCATCAAAGGCTTTCTCGTCTGCATATATGAACATTGCGTATAAAACAAACAACTAACAAACAACTGTTTTCGCAAACATACGGGTATGGCATGCGCACATAAAGTATACTACCTTTCTGTCTCCCTTTATTCCGTAGTAATCATCCTCCCCTTTACACAATCCACTCTTATCATTACGAGAGGCAGGGGCCATATTGCGATGTTTCTGAAGACCAAAACTGGAGCGCGCTCAAAACACGAAGCGCCGTTACGACTCTTGAATGGGACAGATGGCCGGCGAGCCCAGTAAGAAACAAAAGGCCTACACACTGCGCTAACAAGCAAGGCGCGTATTGTGCAAAGAGTCTGACTGAAGGGGGCATTTATGAGGTCTGATTTACATGTGAATGCCAGCACGGACTGCGCGGAGAGGTGACGGCGGACTCACGGATAAAGGTAGCCAATCAACAGCCAGGCTTTTGTCGACCGCTTTGTAAACCAACCCACTTTGAGAAGTTGTTCACGGGAAAGATTCACTGGTTGGATGTCAGTACTCAGTACTTTACTCAGTTTCAGTAGATTGTCAGCAACAGTAATAATAATAATAATAATAATAATAATAATAATAATAATAATAATAATAATAATAATAATAATAATAATGCATTAACCAGTATTAACAATGTTGTATGTTATTTGGATTAGTTGGCTTTGTGATGGGCCTAGTTAATTTTTGTTTTGCTGTAAAATGTACTAGCTTCTTCTAAGAAGAGATATCAAAACCCAAAGCTAGAAGAGATGGTAACATTTCACAGGGAATTCTCACATAACTTGACTTGTCATCTTTAATGACATTAGGAAGGTCTTATTCAGTCGGAATGCGCACTTTCAAACTAATGTTATTAACAATGGTATAGTTAACAATAGTATTGTATTAAGATAAGAACAAATATTTATCTGTAACGTGAATCGTCAATACAAGTAAAGAATCCAACTCGAAAGTCGCTATTTTGTTCAATAATTGAGAGTTTGTGCTGTCTAGCCATTGCACGCCATATAAACGTATCTGGACATCCAGATTAATTTTAAACGTTAAAGGTTCGCCCCCTGCTGGTGTCACGCGCGCTTGTTCCCCAGAGCGCGTCAGTGTCATAGCGCGAGTGCCTTCGGGCGACAATATTTCATGATATATGGTTCACAGTATTATAATGACGCAGTAATTTTAAATTAGGATGCTCCTGGTGGTAAAGACGTTTTAAACATCGTCTAATTTATTATACTTTTTAACATTCCTCTTTTTAAATGAGTAAATAAGATTGTAAAATAAAAGAATAAAAGCTTTACAAGACGGTCACTGTTGCTGGGATTGGGAAGTGCCAGGGAAAACACAGAAGGTGCTGGATCTATTTAATAACGAGGCTTAGTAATGTGTTTAATAGACCTTTCTCACACCGTTAGTGAGATCGAAATGATTCCGTATGGAAGTCGCGATAGTTACCAGAAACGTTAATAAATCTTTTGTTCCACAAACTGGTTAAGCTTTAATCAGCTTGAAGTGGTATCATTCAGCCTCGTCAGGGGTGACATCGATTGTTTTACAGCATTAACTGGTGTATATTATGTGTAAACATATATCGTATTTAAAAGAGGTCAAATACAAATTTCAGTTGATCAGAACTGCGTTCACAAAATCATCCCAGTACCATCAGATATAAGAAGATTGTCTTTTATTAACAAAGTAGATCCGATAGGCTATCAGGAACCCCCTTACACATTATACCTTACACAATATATCAAATAGTATCGAATTACTGTTTGCTCAACGCCACATAATACACAATAACTGTGATTATATGATATCAGTCTAATAGCCTAGATTCATTAAATCATCATGACGTCGGACAGATCAAAAGTAGCTCGGAGACCTCAGTTGATTATATGAAGGATTTGGAATAGTGAATTCACTGTCCACTTCATAGGCGGTTACAGCCTAAATTATTATTCCATATAAAGTGTTATTACATATCAAGTTATTTATTCACTTCCGGAAAGCTGATGCAAATCTGAATGCGTAGTACCTCGTAAATGACTAAAATAAGACTCGGAAGGCACAACCATTTCTGGAGCATTTCATGTTAAAAGCCCCAGTTGGACGCGCAGAGGGCAGTCTGATCCCAGCACAAACCCACTCAGAGCCAATGGTTTAATGGAATGGTTTAATGGAATGGTTTAATGGAATGCACATTGCATATGTGTTCAATGCTAATATTCCCAAGCAAGTAATTTCTACTCACACACACACACACACACACACACACAGACACACACACACACACACACACACACACCATAAGTCTGCGTTCTTCTTCTTCTTCTTCTTCTTCTTCTTATTATTATTATTATTATTATTACAACACAATTAAAACCAAGACACAGTGTAGTTCTGTGCTTTAAAATGTATGAGAAAACAAGCATGTAAAATGTTTATGTATTACTGCATTTCATAAGCACACAATGCCTGTAATGTCTATTAAGAAAATCTTATTGTAGTGTATGAACACATAAACATACACACACAACTTACAACTGCGCCGCCCACAGGAGTGCTGGGTCCGCTGGGACAGTGATTATGGAGGGTCTGATATTCATAACTGAGCCGTCCCCAAGTAAAGGACCAGACTGGTATGTCTGATCTCATCCTCACGTCTGTATCTGTGAGTATCGTCATAAGACCAGCAGTTCTCACAGGGAGTGCCTCTTACCCACCTCACCTCCCAACCTCAATACTCACAGGGAG
>JAOYMR010000003.1:781701-793692 GCA_025802075.1 Tenebrosternarchus preto
CATAGTCCTGCCCCATATCACCACCCCAGTATCTCATAGTCCTGCCCCATATCACCACCCCAGTATCTCATAGTCCTGCCCCATATCACCACCCCAGTATCTCATAGTCCTACTCCATATCACCACTCCACCACACCGTCCCCAACGTTTTGGTTGCATTATGGTGATTGACAACGAAGACTGACGCTATTTAAAACTTCCCTTATTAGACCTCCACTTTTTGATGTTTAGCTAATGTTTGCCATCAGCTTTAATTTACACAAAAGCTTTTAAACCGACAAATTATTTCTAATTGATTCGGTTTCGATTCTCTCCGTCTCTCTCCCCCCTTCCCCGTCCAGACGGGCCGCGATCAGCCGGGTGGCGGGACCACCCGGAGCAGCGCCGGAGGTTCCCGTTCGACTCGCGGGGAGAGGAGGAGCGTGGCGGGGGCTTCCGCCGCCCCCGGTCGGGCAGCGGTGGCGTGGAGGACGAACGGGACAACCTGCCGGAGTGGTGCCTGGAGGACGCAGAGGAGGAGACCGGCACTTTTGACTCCTCTGGAGCCTTCCTGTCCCTCAAGGTGAGCTGACCTCGGCTCTGCCCATCACCGTCTGTTCCGACATTTTACCCCTCGCTGCTTGGTCAGACAGCCTGTTCCTGTAGTCAGACATCTTGCTTTAATTAATATTTAAATTACTTCATTATTTTATGCGGTCTGACCAGAAAGCTCCAAAGGAGCCCATTCTGGAGGAGGCGGAGCTAGAGTTCCGTCCACTGGAAGAGTGTGAGGAGGACTTGCAGAAAGATGGCAGCGAATCAGAGAACACCAAAGAGCCAGAAGGCAAAGCCCCGCCCCCCAGGCCCCAAGGTAGTGAACAAGCACAGACATGCTTTTATGTTCTCAGCTCACCTGCTAATAGGAACTGGAACTGGACACACTTAAGTCACTGGTGCTTTACTGAGACTACAAGAATTTGACCTGCTTGCACAGCTGATGAAGGACCTCCGTCTGAAACGTTACGTTTCTTTGGAAACCTTGTGTACTTCACTGCAATTTTAAACATATGTAAATATAAACAAAGGGAAAAAGTGCTGAGGTCATTGCAGTGCTAACATTAACATGCTAACATTAGCATTAACATTAACATGCTAACATTAGCATTGCAGATGTTCTGAAGACATTTGATATAAAATAATTCAAATCAAATCTATAAAAGATCTATAAAAGGCCTCAGTCACCGTTGTCGTCAGTGGATCTGAGAGCTGTGCTTGATCGCATACAGACGGCGTTAAACCGGAAGAGGCCTCTCAGCCTGATGTCCAGATGGCACCGGCAGTCCCTGCTCCGGATCCGCCTGTGGAAGTTTCCCTCCCTTCCAGCCAGCCGGAGCGAACGGAAGAACCAGAGAGAGCGGCGGAGCCAGAGATCAGGAACACGCCTCTGCCGCTCATCACGGCTGTGCCCAGCTGCATCGTGGAGGCCATGTCAGCGCCCCACAGCGCTGCTCCTCTGAGCACACGCACAGGTGAACCTCCACCTTACCCCAGGGCACCGGGTGTTACCCCAGTCAGCACTGTTGCCAACGTGTGCTCAGTGACCGAGAACTATGGAAATTGTCAAAGCACGGAGAAACATTTTTAAATGTGTGTTGACATACATGACCACTGATTGTTTACTGTACGAGTTACACTAGGAGTTTCTTGCTGTATTAAATCAACAACGATTTGTTGGTTGTTGTGATTTTGTGTCATGAGCTAAATAGTTCTTACCTGCAGTCACATTATGACCTTGTAACAACTCTCGCCTTTAATACTAGTTTTACAAAATACCAGAGATTGTGTCCCCCACATGCATAGGTAGTGTGTTTTCAGGCTGTTTTCCTGTATAGTGCTTGAATCCTGCTCACCTGACTGTTCAGTCTGTTTCTTCTACCGGAAGAAGTGAATCATTTATTTGACTCTTTCAGATCTTCCAGCCTCATCACCTGTGGTGTTACCGGTCCGGGCAGTAGTGGCCCCTCCCCCACAACCCAAAGTCGTGGCCCTGCCCTCTGCCCTGCCCTCTGCCCTGCCCTCTGCCCTGCCCTCTGCCCTGCCCTCTGCCCTGCCTGCTGCTTCCCATGCCACCCCACTCTCCTTCACCAAGAACATTGCAGCTCCTGTAGGCCAGCCTGCCGCCATGCCACCCTACACAGACGAGGACGAGGGCCTCAAGCACTTTGAACAGGTAGGTGGGAGGGGCCTTGTGTGACCTGCCTGCTTTTTGGAGAAATTACCTCTTGTGTACAAAATGAAAACCAATGAGTGAAAGTGTCACTCCAAGGTAAGGTTGCCTGATATATCGGTTGTTAATTATCGTTACGATATTTATAGCGATGTTGGGATATATATATATGCTTCTTGACCAGAGGAGTATTTTAAATAACAATCATGGGTGTTTAAACTGTTTGCATAATCCTGTATATATATTTTTTTCTGTTTTATTCAGTGTAATCATATTCAGTTCCCATAATCCTGTACATGTCTGGTCCAGCACCACTGGAACCTAAACACACTTCCTCTTAAATGAGGTGTAATTGTTTTGAAATTGTGTGTAGTCTCAATTATTTAGTTTTGCTTTCAGTTTGGATTATTTTTAAAAGTGCATGGTTTAAATTTTGTTTAATATAGATTATTTTTTAGTATTTATTAGTTTTATTTTTTTAATGCCAATATTCCCACCACCACCACCCCTTTCTAGTTGTATATACAGAAAAGTCTATATATACAGAAAAGAAGAGTCTATATATACAGAAAAGAAGAGTCTATATATACAGAAAAGAAGTGTGTGGTATTTGATATTTTTCCTTGATGTCGAAGGTCATCTGTGCCAGGCTGAGAATATTAAGGATTTATTTATTAAAAACATGTTTTATAAAGGAGTTTTAGCAGAGGGAACCAGTAATTTTTGTTAACATTTATTAAGTAAATATTCCAAATGCATCACACACACACACACTCAAAAATGGCCATTTTAGCGCGCTTGAATTATCACAAAAGCGATCGCTGAGTGACATTCATCACTTGGCCTGCTTCCATCTCCAGATTTTGGGTCCTTCCGAGTTGACTAGAGTAGGACAGAGCGTTGCACGTGTGTATCTGAGTGTATTGGAACCGTCTCTTCTCTAGTAGGATGTGCTGGTCAGTAACTGGGGTTACGCAGGTCCCATCAGTAGCCAATGAAATTTGAGCATGAAAAAACACAGGAAGTAGATGATGAACAGCCATCCATGTTTTCACATGTACAGTGGAGGAAGTTATTTGGGTTTGTGGCACAAGCACAACATCTGTACAGACTCGGTCTTCTCAACTAGTAGGGTTTCATACATAGTTCATTTTGGCACAAACATGTACAGTGTGTTACAACATTTGCTATATTCAAGTAGTGAAGTACACAAGTTTCCCAAGAAAGAGGACGTTTCAGGTCTTTATATTAGGAAAATTCAGTGTTCAAAAAATAACATTCATTCTATGTGTTTCTAAAATTCCATGAATATAGATCAGTAAGTCTGGCAAGTTCACAATTTTCCTAAAAAATACAATAAAATACAAACACTTATGCAATCCTGTCCACATACAACTAGAATATCCAGTGGTGATCTCATCAGTTTAACTTCACTAACAAATCCGGCCTGGTAGTGTGATCAAATGTCAGGGCTTCTGTAGGCTTTTCTTAGAGCTTCTGTATGCTTTTCTTAGAGCTTCTGTAGGCTTTTCTTAGAGCTTCTGTTGGCTTTTCATAGAGCTTTTTCTTTTGTAGGCTTTTCTTAGAGCTTTTCCACAATGTTAAAAGCAGGTACACACAAATGTAAGCAAACCCAGTTCTTGGACACATGTCGGTTTCCATGAACTGCTGGATCTTTTGTGATTTGGATCGATGGCTGAACAGTTCAGTTGTCCTTAATTTAAGCAGATATAATATCACTAGTCTCGCTTCTGTTTTCCCCTCAGACACGCAGCCATGTTGTGTAAGTGGTGTTGAGGAGGGTGGTGTACACAGCCATGTTGTGTTGGGGAGGGTGGTGTACACAGCCATGTTGTGTTGGGGAGGGTGGTGTACACAGCCATGTTGTGTTGGGGAGGGTGGTGTACACAGCCATGTTGTGTTGAGGAGGGTGGTGTACACAGCCATGTTGTGTAAGGTTTTACCCATCAGTCTGGTGTTGGGGGAGGGGGGTATTCCGATGGTAAAGTGATATTGATGTAAACCCTCTATAAAGTCATAAATGCCTTGGCTAAAATGCAAACTGATGTTTTCTATGTTATTCTTCTATGTTTTTTTGTGTTACAGTGAACATAACATAAAGTCCATATATTTAAGGTCTGTAAATGTGATTTTTTAATGAATAAACGGTTTGTTCATTTTCGTGATGGTTTTCGTGTGGGCTGCGTTGTGACGTGCGATGGTGCTGCTCTGTTTCGTACGTCACTGGAGGCCCTGTGGTCTCTGCTTCCCCTCTGTTACTGAAGCTTACAAAGACTGAATGTGCAGTTTGCTTCACTTTCCCGGTTAACAGGGTGACTTTCCTCAGAATAGGTGGCTGTGTTGTGGTTATGGCCAGTACAGTGATGTAACTAGAGAACATATCGTTGCTGTAGTTCGAGAACTTTGGACGTCTAAAACAGTCACAGGGGAGAAGGAGGAAAAATCAGCACCCAGTGGAGATTCCAAATAATGAATCTTATACTGTTTCTGCTGATCGATGTAAAACGAAACCTTCATACAATCTAAAAGGCAGCCGGCAGTTTATAGCACCCAACCAAAATTACGATGCTTCCTTACTTGCATCTTAATGTTCGTCTTGGAATGATTTGTGCTGCATCCTTTGGCTCTCCCTCGGAACAGGAGGCGGAGAAGATGGTGGCGTATCTGCAGGACGGCGTCGTGGACGACGAGCGTTCCGTCCCGCTTCCCGCAGACCGGACCAGCACGGCGGGACTGTCCCTGCCTGCCGAGACCCTCAAGTGGTACTACAAAGATCCTCAGGGAGAGATTCAGGGTGGGTACAGACTCGCCCACTCCTTCTCCGTCCACAGGTGGGAGCTGGTCAACAAACCCGCCCAGAGGAGGAGTGTGCGGCGCGGGCTAGCGGCCTACGTTTGCGTCCGGCGTTTGTGTTTCGCTGTGCGGGTTGTGTTCATTTCTGGGTAATTGTGTGTCATAGGTCCCTTCAGCAACCGCGAGATGTCGGAGTGGTTCCAAGCCGGGTACTTCCCCATGACCCTGCTGGTGAAAAGGGGCTGTGATGAAGGTTTCCACCCCCTGGGGGAGATCTTTAAGATGTGGGGGAGAGTACCCTTCGCCCCCGGCCCTGCACCTCCTCCTGTGCTGGTAGGAATGAGATTAGTCTTAAATGTTCCTAAAGTTTTTGCATGCTCTAGCTTCTTGGCTCTTCGTGGTTCAGATGGAGATGATATTTCTGGAGGTTTTGTTTGTGGTGAGTGTTTTGTTTATCTCGTAGAAACAGTTGATGTTTCAGATGGAGATGATATTTCTGGAGGTTTTGTTTGTGGTGAGTGTGTTGTTTATCTTGTAGAACCAGTTGATGGTTCAGATGGAGATGATGTTTCTGGAGGTTTTGTTTGTGGTGAGTGTGTTGTTTATCTTGTAGAACCAGTTGATGGTTCAGATGGAGATGACATTTCTGGAGGTTTTGTTTGTTGTGAGCGTTTTGTTTATCTCGTAAAACCAGGCTGGACGAAGAACTTCAGTTAAATGTGTGTTGTGGGTGTGGCTACGTGGACGACTTTCAAACCTTTACCTGAACATACAACAGAAGCACAAATATACTTTCATGGCCTTTAAAGGACATACACATCCAGTATATAGAGGATGTTTAGAAGGTATCTGAGCAGGAACATTTATTTTCTTACAGATAAACCCTCTACCCAAGGGTGAAACTGAGCACACGTCTGAGTACATCAAGCAGGGCTTGGATTTCCTTATGGTGGACAGTCTGAAAGCTGTCTGTTTCCTCTATAGACAGTTTAATGAAACTTTAGTAAGTTTTTTTTTTTTTTTTTTTTGCATTTCTAGCCACTTTGTTGAACTTTGTCATTTGTCAGTGCATGTGGCGACTGCCTTTATAGAGCTGTGATGTATGAATCTGGGCTCAGAGATCTCCAGTCATCTGGGGGCTCTGAGATCTCCAGTCATCTGTAGTTCTCATGCGGTTGGGCAGGTTCATTAAGTTATCACCACCACGGTCATGGGTTCAGTTCCCAGGGAGAGTAATGCGCTGTTATACTGATATGGATATTATATACAAGTCATTCTTGATACCATCAAATGATGAAAATGAAATCCCCTTTGCTAAAGACCACAGATGACCTGTAGCAGTTCCTCTCTGTGCTTCCGGAGGTCGGTGAGCTCCTCCAGGTCACGGTACATCTCAAGTAAAGAGATCTAGGTCATGGTAAAATCATCTTGGGGCTAATTCTGAGTTTACTAACATTGTGTGTGTGTGTGTGTGTGTGTGTGTGTGTGTGTGTGTGTGTGTGTGTGTGTGTGTGTGTGCACATTCACAGGGAGACATGGATCAGGAGAGGGTGAAGAGGCAGCAGGAGCTCAATGCTCTGAGTATGTATCAGCTACAGCAGTTGCAGTATCAGTACATGCTCAGGTAAGACGTACACCGTCTCTCTCTCTCCCTCTCTCTCTCTCTCTCTCTCTCTCTCTCTCTCTCTCTCTCTCTCTCTCTCTCTCTCTCTCTCTCTCTCTCTCTCATGAAGGCGCTGTTCTTACAGTACACTTTCACCTCTCCTGGTTTCATGTATCTGTGTGGGCAGCATGAGCCTGACTGTCTTGCTGCGTGAGTCTGGAGTTCATGTTCAGTGTGGTAGTTAAATCCAACAGACTCTCTCATCACCCAGGACTAGATCAACAGGCAGGACTTTACTGAATGCTTTTATGAATGAAACATGCCTCTTTGGGTTTGTGTGTGTGTGTGTGTTTGTGTGTGTGTGTGTGTGACTGCGTGACTCCAGGCAACAGCAGTACGCCCAGGCCTTGGCTCAGCAGAAGGCGGTGCTTAATCCGGCCCCTCCCCCGACGCAGCAGCAGCAGCAGCTCAACCTGCTCTTGCACCAGGCCCTGAAGCTCAGGTGTGCCAGAAGCACCTGCTCACACCACAATCCTTACCCTCTCACACCCTTCACAAAAACACAGCCACACCCACTGCACAGTGTCAGGGTTTCCCTGCTCTTACTGCCCCAGTCCTCCTGCACCACTGTCAGGGTTGACTCCCATCTAAGAGCAGTACAGAGGTTTCTCCATGCTGTTTACATTGGGCACAATTCATGGTGTTTCTAGTCCAGATTTCTGAGTCTCTTTGCTGTTTCAAACTAAACTTTTTTTTGTTTGTTTTGCCTTTAGAACTCCAGAGCAGCAACAGAGCTTGTTGCCGCCGGTGACGCATTCCATATCGGTTCCAGATTCCAGTTCTGTTTGGGATATGCAGAACCCATCTACCCAACCCTCCTGCACTTCCAACGTCCAGCAGGCAGCTCCTGAAAGTACGCTGGCAGTTAGAAACCTTTCTAAACTCACACACTGTCTCATTTCATTTAAGCGAGAGATCAGATTTATTGGTTCACCGCTGTCCTGATGAATCAAGTCAAATTCCAAGGCTAAAAGTAAAGTGTTCAGGTACTCAGGTGTTCAGCATTGATACCTTCTAAACCTTCAGACTGGGTGGACATAACCATCTGTTGTAAGGAAGGTAAAGTGCTGTGAATATTTGCAGCAGATTTCAACAGTGGTTAAAAGTTTAGTGGTGAGATGTTCTATGCATGTTATCTCATCAAAATTGCTGAAGTTTCTCAGCCTTCTCGGGTTTCTCATGGTGTTGATTGTGAGTTGGCATAATTGTACAATTTCCTTCTGCTTTTAATCTGTACCATCAGCAGAGATGTTGCCAAACAGTCGGTGTACCAGACCTCTTCAAGGAGCAAAACAGATGTGCTGTTACCATGGCAGCCTGTGCTCTGTCCTACTGTAGCCGAGGTCCTGTCTAGCACCTGTCTTTCTCACTAGCACAGGAAACCCAACTGCGTTTTCTACCACTGCAGCATCGGCTAGAAATGCTAACCGCACTCAGCGGATTATGTTTACTGTTCACAATGAGTGTCGAGACCTTTTTACAGTAGAGTTCTGTCACCTCTCTGAGCCGTACCACAGAGAACCAACGCTGCTGTTGGATCCGTTGGAATCGGTCGAGCGGTTTCTGACCGACTCTGGACAAGCGCTCACGTAGCCGTGTAACATGAATGTTCACTCTTCCTTCTCCCCTCAGCCTGGGAAGGTTCCAGCGTATGGGACCTGCCCATCGACACCATGGGCTCCATTGAACAGATTCAGCTGGAGAAGACCAAGGCTGAAAAGGTGGGTTAAGTGTTTCTGCTGTAAAAACACAACAGATCGAACAGTTCACTGATTACGGAAAATAGATCCTTTTTCTGATGTATTTTTACACTAGTAAAAAACTTGCAGTCTGTTTTGTTGGGAAGTTGATGTTTCTCACAGCTGTTTTAGTGAGTGTTGCTATTTCTTGGGTAAAAAAAAAAACTAAAAATGTTTTGAAATTTGGTTTAAAATGTGAGACTAAAAGAACACGCTGTCCTAGACCCAGACTTAAACCAAAGTCTAGATGGAAAAATATTTCATTGGTGGTTCAGCGGACGCTGCAGTTTTGTCAAAGATGCGACTAGAATCTGCAGAGAAAACGGGTTTTAAATAAACGGCGTTCTGATTGGGCAGCTTCCTGGTTCCTTATTGGTCAGCTCTGCTCTCATTTACATGAAATCTTGTCGGCCTCAGCTGGAGTTGGAGCGGCGGCAGGCGGAGCTCCGGGCGCAGAAAGAGGAGGAGGAGCGCAAGCGTCTGGAAGAGGTGCTCCGTGCACGCCAGGAGGAAGAGGAACTGGCTCGACGGAAACAGGTCAGGGGAGGGGAGGGGAGGGGTCCCGTCAGAGCGTAGGGGAGGGGAGGCGTCCCGTCAGCCATGTGCCGACGGTCTTTGTGGTGTTTTCACCAGAGCGCCGTGTTGCAGAACCCTGTTCCTACCCAGATGCCCTGCGGCACAGACCCACACGGCTCCAAACCCACAATGCAGTGGGCGGAGCTGAGCTGACGTGCTGTTACATGTGGCTGTGGACGTGTGCTTGTCTGTCTATTTTGTTTGAAGTGTACATACATTTTTGTAGTTCATAGCAACTGTGCTCCAGAAACACAGTAGTGAACAGGCCCCAGATTTCTGCCCACAGAGGTTTCCTGGCTTCTACTGAACAAAATTGTATATAGATTAAACCAAATATGGAAATCTTTAAACGACAAAAAATGTCTAATCAGTGCATCATCATCATGCTGGTTTACCTTTTCCCAGAACTAATTTGCGTATTTTCAAGAATGCAGATTCTTGACGCGTTTAATTGAAAAAGATGAAAGATGTCGGCAGGAAAGAAAGTGAAAGAGAAATTTCAGTTTGGACGTGTTGGTTTTTATTGCTCTGAACTCACTGCTGCTCCGTCTGATTGTGATCTGTCTTCTTCCGAGCTACATGTCCACGTCTCAGCAGAAGCGTCAGGTGGATCTCCGTGCGCTTCTCCTCAGGTCTAGGACGTGATTTGTATACAGTGGTGTTATTGTCCCCACTGGTCCTCTTAAACCTGACTAGTCCAGGGGAGGCTTTAGTTTTATTCGGGCTCTGAATATCTGAATCAATGTAGGAGACTCCAGAGCTGGCCTTTACCTGCCGCAGGTGTGTTTAACTGTCTCTGAGTAAAGAGTTGGCCTGGATCAGATCCCTGTGCACTAACCCAGCTAGGGACCAGAGTCTCTCCACAAAGCAGCTGGAGTGAATTAAAGCAGGCAGATGATTTGCAGAGGATGAACAGACATTATTATCTAAGCTTCTACAAGTTTGAATTCAGATGTTTTTTTTTTCTTCTTCTTCTTCATAGAGGCTGGAATAGTAAGTATACATCCCACCCTGGAGGCCTTAACCCGTTGTGTGTGTGTGTGTGTGTGTGTGTGTGTGTGTGTGTGTGTGTGTGTACGTGGTTTAGGAGGAGGCACTGAGGAGAGAGCAGGAGGAGTCCCAGCGGCGGCAGAAAGAGGAAGAGGAGCGCTTGGCTCAGGAGGAGGCACTGCGTAGACTCGAGGAAAACAGGAGAGAGGAGGAGGAGAGGAGACAACGGGAAGAGTTCCTCCTCAAACAGGTGAAGAACCGCCTCATCTATTTATTGGTTTATATCTCATCACATGCACGTTGCTTTGCATGCATGATTTCTTGTTACCTGGACACTAGCGGTACGGGCAGCCGTGAGTTTGTTTATGTAAGAGGGGTTCCATCTGCTAGTTTAGTGTCTGACTCCATGAGAGATTCAGAGCTGGATGGGTGATATGAGTTTGTTTATGTAAGAGGGGTTCCATCTGCTAGTTTAGTGTCTGACTCCATGAGCGATTCAGAGCTGGATGGGTGATATGAAATGTTACCCAGATGGATGTGATGGATGATTTGTCATCCAGTAGCTTCAGTATAATTTTGAGTGGCTGATTTTGTCAGGACTTCTGGAACATCAGCCAACTGATGTAGAGAGTAACCAGCTAAGTTTGTGCGTGCAGAGAGACTTTTCAAATCAAAACTCCTTGTGCTCATGGCACAACAGACGTTCTTCACTGGTTTTAAACATGATCCTTTTTTGCTGGTGCATTTGTCTCTGGCTGCTCTTATCAGTGCTGTGGAAATCAGCACCTGCACCTCCGCTGCCTGGTAACCAACTGGTCGCACACTTCCAGACCATTTAATGTACAGTTATTTTTTGCTTTCAGGAAGAGGAGCGGCGAAAACAAGAGGAACTCGAAGCGCAGCGGAGACGAGAGGAAGAGAGGCGTCTGGAGGAGGAGGCAGCAGCGTTGGCACGGCAACAGCAGGAGGAGCAGAAGCGGAGAGAGCAGGAGCTCCAGAGGCAGCAGGAGCTCCAGAGGCAGCAGGAACTCCAGAGGCAGCAGGAGCTCCAGAGGCAGCAGGAGCTCCAGAGGCAGCAGGAGCTCCAGAGGCAGCGACAGCAGCAGCAGGAGGCCCTGCGTCGTCTACAGCAGATCCAGCAGCAGCAGCAGCTGGCACAGATGAAGGTGAGGAAGAGGAGGGACAGTGGGAACAGCCTTCCACTCGTAACTGCCTGCCATTTAACTGAGACTGTTGGTTCATAACAACATAGTCCAGACACTTTTTGAGAATGATGGTCTCAGTTGGACAGATTCTGATCAGTTTGACAGGTTTATTTGGGTTCTTTTAAGACCTGGTAGTTATAGAAAGGATTTGATTGACTGTGTGAATTAAGACTTGATGCAACTGGACCCCTTGAAGGGAATTGTCCACTGTGTCTTTGAGCGTTCTGTGCTTACAAAATGGCCATTGGACTTTTCTTTGTGCAGATCCTAAACTGTCATACGTAAACCCTTGAACTAAATCTCAGTGGTGGTGTCGGACTTTGAGAATCATCCTGTTTTGTCCCTCTCCAGCTGCCGTCATCCTCCAAGTGGGGCCAGCAGTCTGTTCTGGGCCCCAGCCAAGCACAGAACACCCTGCCGCTCAGCGAGATCCAGAAACTGGAGGAGGAGCGAGCGCGGCATGAGGAGGTGAAGCTGGCCCCGCCCACCTCGGCCTGGCCTTCCGGAAATGGGATAAAAAAGCATATCGGCAACCCTGGAATCTGTCGTGATGAAACATGTTTAGGACGGTTTAGCATGATGATGGCGCACGTTAAACCATTCATTCACGTGTTTCTTGCGGCGGGTCGGATTTAAAATAAATGATTAAATGGGAGATGCAGCGCATTTATGATTACTGAGGTGGTTCAGGGTGGACTGGAGGGGTTCTGGTTAGTGTTTCATTACTGAGGTGGTTCAGGGTGGACTGGAGGGGTTCTGGTTAGTGTTTCATTACTGAGGTGGTTCAGGGTGGACTGG
>JAOYMR010000003.1:797455-817203 GCA_025802075.1 Tenebrosternarchus preto
TTGCTCCCCTATAGTTAATTCTCATAAGTCAGTTCCAACCAGGAAGTGAAGGTGTAGGAGTTACCTAGCAACCTTCCTGAATTCTTAACCCCTCCATCCCTCAAATATTGTCGTCGTCGTCGTCGTCCCCCCCACCCCCCCAGGTATGTGGGGCGAGGGGTTGCCAGAGGCTATAGAGCGCTATGATTCTCCTGCCATTACCTGCCCTGATGCCCTCCACAGATGCCACTTTGCTACGTCACCCAGTTATTTTAAACACGCATTAAAGGAGGATACCTGGTTGACAGAAAAAAAACAAAACAAATCTTATTTACTTTTCTTGGAATATTTTTTTTTTTATTTATTGAAAAATGTCTGCTTTTCCCCGTTTTTCCGTCTCCCTCTCTCGTCACTGCCGTGTTGACAGAGTGACTGTAAAGGACATACCACCGCAGTCCTGTTTTAAGGACATGTTTGAAAGTTCCCAGTAGTTATCCATTTCTTGTAAAATATTAGGCTGTTTAAAGAATAAACTTTCAATTCTGCACCTGTATTATAATATATGGAAACGACGAACTAATGGAGTCATACTTTTTTATTGCAGTATGAAAAAAAAACAACAAAAAACTCAATAAAAGACAGTCTGCTCTGTGGGCTGTGATCCTTCACCTCCTCTCTGTGGACGCCATTTTGACCGCACACAGGTGCTTTTATATCTGAGACGTGTGGTCACATTTTCGTTTCTCTCTGGTGTACATGTCACTTCCTTTTCTCTGTTCACGTCTCTTGATAAATTTGCTGGTTTCCTGCACCCAACCCCGTCTCCATCAGTTCTACCTTTTCTTTTAGTCTTCTACAGAAGCAGGATTTCTCAGCTGTGTTGAGATGCCCGTTTGGGCCTACCTTCAGGTTATAGTGAATCATTTAACTATTGACTACAAAATAAAAGTGCATTTACTGCCGTGCTGCTGCAGAAACAACTCTGCTGGTGCAGAGTCAGCCCGAGCCAGGCCGAGTTCTGCTGGTGCAGAGTCAGCCCGAGCCAGGCCGAGTTCTGCTGGTGCAGAGTTACGGATCTATTTTAACACCTTTATGGTAATACACTGTTGAAAAAAATTAAGGGAACATTTAAATCACAGGATCAGTTTGGATCTCGAACAAAAGATTCAGCTGAAAATCTTTACTGATATAAATTGTGAATTTCATTGAGAACATAACACCGATCGGTGGAACCCAAAATCAACTCATTGAGTGTTGGCTTCAAAATCACATTGAAAATAAAAGAAAAAAAATTAAATCACATGCTGATCTAATTGTGTAAATTTCACCACAACTCATAATGACTGTGTGTGGCCTCCTTGCCCCTGTATACGCTTCTGACGTGTGTGTGTGTTGCGTCCTGACGATGTCTGGGCTCATGATAAAATGGTTGACTGTCCTGTGGACCTCACGAGGCTGGGCATCGTCCTGAGCCAGGAGGAACCTAGTGCCTAATGGACCAGTGCAAGGTCTGACGGTGGCTATGAGAACTTCATCCCTGGGCTCTGCTGACTGTCACGTGGGTCCTCTTGTGATCTTCCAAGGACATGCCTCCACAGACCACCACATACCCACCACCATACTGGTCATACTGGAAGATGTTGCGTAACATTTCACCACGGCATCTCCAAACTCTTCCATATCGATCACGTGCTCAGTGTGAACCTGCCCTGAAGTGAACGTGACGTTCTGGTGTTTTTGCGGGTGAATGCGGGTCGTGTTGAACAGTGTTGGGCTGTGAGCACGGGTCCCACTAGAGGACATCTGGCCATCAAGCCACTCTCAGGGAGTCCATTACTGACGGTCTGGTCAGAAACATGCACACCAGTAGCTTGCTAAAGGACATTCTGTAGGGTTATGGCAGTTCTTCTGTTCCTCCTCACACAGAGGAGCAGGTACTGGTCCTGCTGCTGTATTGATGACCTGCAGTCCCGTCCAGCTCTCATGTAAAGGCCAGTGTCCTGCTGTCTCCTCCAGAATGTGCTGGGAGAGGCAGCAAACCACCGTATGAAGGTACGTATGGATGTACAGTCCTGTGCAACACTGAATGGGTGGAGGCAAAACCTCATGGTCCTGGTACAGACGAGGACACTGGCGACACTGCAGTAGAGAAGAGAGTGAAGGGTTAGAGGGTCTATAGCAGTACCTGCAAAGACGTTCCTTTTTGGGGGTCATTTTGCTTTTACCTCTCCAGTACACCTGTAGTCGGTTTGATTTTCACCAAAGCAGGTGAGGTCGATTTCACAATCACTTAAACTGGGTATCACTTAATCTGACTTGGTGTTACACAGTGATCATGTTTACTTCAGGTTTTTTTTTTTTTTTTAGCAGTGTATTTGAAAGGGTGGAATAAACAGCTAACACACATTGGCGTTAAATTGTTGTGCTTCTAACACAACCTGAAAGTTCCCAGTGATTGGTGGATTCCTGGCAGAAGGCTGGTATGGTGTTGCCTTGAAACCATTTCAGACAGTTTCACATTTAAAGCTAACCTTGCTTTCAGTCTCATTTTACAGTATCGGGGGAAGGCACCAAACTCTTCACTAGGTTGCCTGAATGCCCAGATGTGTTGAGACCTGTTTAAACAGGGTCCTTGTTCTCTACAGTGTTTTTTTCCCCTCCAGAGTAAATGGAGTTTGGCCCCAATTTGAAATGTAATCATTCTGTAGATGTTTTGGAGTTACTGCTGAACTGAGGCTCATAACTTTAAGCTTATCCAGTTTGATCTGAATTAAGCTTTTGGTTTAACAGTGGAAAAGAAAAGAAAAAAACCAAGTCACTGAAATCTGTAAGTAGATTTAGAACTTAGATTTAGAACCATAGAACTTCTCATTCACAGTTTGTAATTGAGTAAAGTTTGTTTCCCGTGATGCGCTGGTGTGTAGAGGAAGGGATTCGACACGTTCCTGGTCTTAAGCTACAGAACAGGGAGACTTGACACTCCCATACAAACAGCATCACCTTGATGTTGCTCAAAAGCACATGGAGACAATAAAACTATGAGCAACAAATCACGTAACTGGCGGTGGTGGTTTGACTGGGTCTGACGTTGTACTATAAGTGTCTTTATTTGTCCCTGTCGTCCTCTTACCCACGAAAGATCTGAAGTACGTTGAGGCTCTGAAGGGGCATGAACTGGGTGTGCTTCGAGTGGAGGTGACGATATCTGCCTTGTCCTGCCAACGGACCTCCTCCCTCCGCCTCTCCAGCTCTCTTCTCCTCCACCCCTCTGTACGCTCTACCTCTTTTCCCAACGTTGAGCTCCTGGTCTGGTGTGAGTGGAGAGAAGAAGCTCCCAGCACAAGCAGCATGGTCCTTCCCTGGAGCTTAAATGCATCCCCGAGGTTTCTGTTGTTCCTCCTCCTTGCTCTGGCGATCTGTGTGACTTTTGTACGGACAGGTAAGGACCGTCCCCAGGCTCAGTGGGTCATAAGGGCTTTTTCAGTGGGTGCAGTGCTCCATGAGTGGCTCTAGTCAATCTTAGTAGTTTTTAGTAGCTGTTATTTTGTATAATAGGTTGGTAGCATTAGTAATTAGTAGCAATTAGTTGTGTTGTGTAATTGTTTGAATTACACAGAGGTTAATTGTAAAGCCTTTTGGATTGCAGCATTTTTAGTTACAGGCCTAAAGATGTAGGTCATGTTTACCAAAATTGCCTAAAAATGCTCATTAAATCTTTTAACAGTAAGACTTCAACGCTGACTGGAAGAGACCAATAGAGATACAACTGACGCTATTGTAAAATCACAAAGTTTTAAATTTTTTAAAGTTTTTAAAATTTTAAGTTTACATTCTGTGGCTTTGATTTGGGAGGCCTCATTTTGAGTGGCAGCCACAGAGTGAATGCATGCCTTTCTCTGCCAGAGCTTAGCCGACACTCCGGGAGGGTTTGGAGTAAACAGCCTGAACTTCACCCACACTTTGAACAGTTCAGCTCGTTAGTTACTGTGTAAACTCATTCCAGTCAGAATGAAGCTTTATAAATTGAAAGGAGAAGTAAAAACTTTAATAAGAACTTGAGAAGGAGCACTTAGAATCACCAGAACCTTAAATGATTTGAATTTGTTGCCATTTAAAACGTCCTGTAAATGGAACTGAACATTTTGGGATCAACATTTTCACTGTCTACACCAAATCCTTGCTCTACCCAAAAGCCCAGCTAAGCCCTTTACCCTTTGTCCTGTTCATAAAAACGTTTTGGTAACGATGTCTGTGGTTGCCGTTATGTCCAGACTTTTCGCTCGCAGTAATAAGTGCTGCACAATGACTCACCAGCGTCTCACACTCACCAGCGTCTCTCACTCCTGTACTGAGCCTGCAGACGTTGCACTGACTCAAACAAAGAGCAGGTCAGTCGGACGGCTGCGGGAACGTCCCGTCCAGCCTGTAGCACCAAGGCCAGGTCACACAGCTTACACACACAAGCACATGAATACGGGGGTCTTGGGCCCCATGGAAAACAAACCAAAAAAACTGAAAAACATCACATTCGAAATTAAAATCCTAATTCCTCAGATGTCTTGAATAACGTTTGTTCCACTGCGTGGAGATGTTTTATGATCTTTATCTCTGATGGGATGTACAGCGGTGGCACTGGTTTGCCTGTTTTGCTGATATGCAACACATTCTGTAGGACTGTTCTGTAGGACTAGCATCTGTGGGACTGTTTTTGTGCAATTATTTTTCTGACACCATATGACTAAACAGCTTCTCCTGAGCTGTGATTGAGCCACAGTAACTTCACGCTTTGCTGTGGCAAGAATATCTCTTTTACAGCAGTCACAAGTGTTCAGAAAAATGTTTTTTCTCTTGACACAACAGTTAAAAAAGCTATGCAAATTACATTAAACTCCACTTCACTTTCATTTTGGCAGATTAACATGTGCAGTACTTAACATCTTCTTAACATCTGCAGTAGAGTACATAACTAGGTTATTATACAGTACATAACTAGGTTATTATACAGTACATAACTAGGTTATTATACAGTACATAACTAGGTTATTCCCATGCTCACTTTTGTCTCGTCTTATAAACTGCACTTAGCAGAATGTGAGGTAAGCAGTGTTTTATACCCAAGCAAAATCTAAATGGTTTCTTTTAGATTTTTTACTATATACCTGCTCAGTCTGTTTTCATGTATGTTTGCGAGTCCAGTCTAAAATGAACATCACATGCAAAACTCCAGAAATCTAGACCCTAACAAAGTCTGGGAACCTGCAGGATCTGTCCATCCAGGCTCGTCTGAACCACACCATACGTTTTTGACACAGTTACTTGAAGTGCTCAGAACTCCTGGACTGGTGCTCTCAGCGTGTGCCTCCCAGAACCGCAGCAGACCCTTCCCCTCTCTGAAGTACAGAGGTTCTGTGTAATTTTGCCAACACTCCTATCTGAAATACAGTGCTGTTGAGTCCATGCTTTAACCAATTATAGAGCCTCAGGAGATTCGAGAGGCTGGTACTGTAGTATTTCTATGCTACGACAGCTTATAAACAGGACTCCTGTAAAAGGACTGAAATGGTTGCTGTGTCTCACTGTTCACACCACCCAACCTAAACTCACCATATGATCAAACGTTCCCGATGCCCGTCAAATTTATTATTGTCCTTCATTTAAATAAAAAATATTTTTCTGTCACTGGTATACAGAGTTACTATACCACACACAGTTGGTTCAGGGGTTTGTAAAATGGGTCATTGTTAATTCGTCCTCGTTTTATAAGTAAATAAATAAACAATACGGTAAATAAATACATCATGGGGAATTGCACAGTAGTTCTAGTAAACACCGACTTGGTGAGAATAGATGCAGCTAACGGCAAAAGATATTTATAGACATTTTCTAGCCTCGAGAACTTTGTCTTCGCTCCGAGTAAAAAAAAAAATGAAGTGGAGTCATAATAAATGCTTCTTCTATGTAATTGTTTCCCCTTTTATTGACACGATTTTTAAAATGGTTTATTTAGCACTATATCACAGAGGTGATGGAATGTTAAAAGTTCAAATGCTCGATCAGAAAGCTTCATATCGTGGTATGGATACTTTACTGATAGAAAGAACGAGTTTGTGAAGTTCTGTTCAGGTCCTTGAAGGATCTTGATCCACTTCATTCCCTTACGTTGATGCAAACCCTCAAATCTCATACGGGCCTTTCAGACCATCAGCCTGATCCTGAGCGTTTTGACTGTGTCGTTTTTCCCAAACCAACTGAATGAAGGTGACGTGTTGAGATGTGAGCTGTAGATGTTAAACGGGCCCAGTGAAGGTTCTTCAGATGAAAGGTTTGAGGTGGTGCAGTAACTTTCAAACGCACGACCCTGAGCACGGACAGTTGCAGAGGACTGGTGGTGGAGAGTTGGCTTTTCCATAAACAGGTTCAGAAGCAGGTTTGTGGAGCCGTTGGTACACGTACCGTGTTTGGACCGTTATTCGCTGTGTTTCCAGTCCTGCCTCTCTGGCCATACAAACGTTCTTTTGTATGTTCGTGTGAAGGAATCATTGAGCAGCTCTGGCCTTGCGCCCGTCAGCACGCCGGACACAGTCCTCTCCGACACAGAAAAGGCTTCATCACCAGAAGCAAACATGAGTATAAAAAACCGTCACGTGCTGCTCTCTCAGCGCCTGTGTGTGCTTGGTCCAAATAATAACCTTCCATGTATTTTTAAAATTACGGCAAGTTCTACATCTAAAAATGTGAGACAGTGATGGACGTGGTCGTTGCTTGTAAATATGTATTTCTTTCAACAGGAAGCTTCTGTTTTCAGGGTTTGTTAATGGTTATTTTTCAACACATCACAGAGGGTGGGGGTTGTTTATTTGTCCCTAAATTTGCACCAGAGGTCAGTTAAGTTTAGGCAAACCAAGGCCTGTGTTGGGAAGACTAGGCCTACAGTGAATGCAAGATTCATAGGTACAGAAAAAAGAACTAACTCTCAGTATGGCTATATGCCAATTGCCGTAGTAATCCATTAATATAAAGGCAGCTCCTCTCTATGAGGTGTCCTTCAGGACTGTGGGAACTGGTGACACTGTCTATGACACAGGCAACAGAGGTCATGTTTCCATGGCTACCGCATAGGTGTGAAAAGTCGCGTGGCGGCTCCACACGGCGACTTGTGGAATGCAGGCCTGGATTAGTGAAGGTAGTAAAAAAAAAACAAGCAGTGAACCATGAGGAGCCGGTGAGGAATGAGGTCTAATCCCTCACAAAGAGACTCGTTCATTCGTTTAGTTGGTGACTGCGCAAACTCCGCCTGCATCGTCAGAGTCCGTGTGTGACTAACGTTTAGCACCACTGAGGACCTTCAGGCCCATGTTTCAGAATGTTCAGACAAACAAGACATTACCGTAAACGCTTCGTTAGTCTGACCATGGAAATATCACCATTATGTCAAAATTTCCACTCTCGACTAGTTTAAAATTCAAGGTTCTTTGGTTTGTGGCTGTTTCTCGGTGGTGTTGATTTTTCTTATTTGACCATTCAGCAGTTTGTAACACCGCAGGACAAACGGACGTACCGAACTGCCGAAAACACCGGGGCCGTCAACACGTAGCTCTCACTCGTTTAGGGTTTGTGCTCTACAGGACGAAAAAGATGAAATAGTTAAAATAGTTAAAGATGAAATAGTTAAAATAGTTAAAGATGGAAATAGTTCAAGTTAAAAAGATGAAATAGTTAAAGATGAAATAGTTCAAGTTAAAAAGATGAAATAGTTAAAGATGAAATAGTTAAAATAGTTAAAGATGAAATAGTTCAAGTTAAAAAGATGAAATAGTTAAAGATGAAATAGTTAAAATAGTTAAAGCAGGCTTGTATTTGTATTCATTTTTATTCATTAATTTGTGCTGATTGCATTTTCATAGTTCTTTTTATTTACATTTTAACCGTATTTCAGTCTTGTATGTCTGAGATGTATTTTGATAAATTGCTGTCATAGTTCATCATTTTTGTTGTTGGAGTATCAGTCATTACTGAAATATATAACCAGTATAAGGCAGTTGTACACAAAATCTTAAGAGCCTTTGCTTAAGAAATAAACGTATCCTTAAATGTAAGCTCTGTGTGCTGAACGTGACAATCTGATCTCCCTGATGCCATAGAAACAGTTGCTGGGTCTTCACCAACGCTACAGAGTGACAACCATGATTCACAGTCTGGTGCAGGAGGCTTTGATGTCACCACCAAAGACCCTTTTCCTGAGCTGACGCAAAATACCTACACCGTGGACTACGAGGACAGCACAGACACTAGGTCTGTGGAGGACGATGGTAAGCCTGTGGCCACACTGAGAGGGTACAGAAGGACTTTTAATCTTTTTGATGTAGTTAATCCTCAGCTTTATTATTTAACAACCAAATGTTTGCACCATTTACAGCAACAAACAAACTATTTTTGAAAACTTTTGATCCTACAGTTTAGTTTACATCATTTGATAAATGTAGGGTTCTCAGTACCACTGATGAAGTATTTTGTCATAGTAGAAGGTTCCAGAAAATTGGTGCATTATAAGACTTTTATTGAATAATTTTATTTATTTATTTATTTTTTACTTTTTTTGGTCCTGATTAAGAAGCGTTTCAAGGCTGAGTCCATGTGCTCTGTGAGTGTGAGCAGTCAGGTGTAATGTGTGTGTGTGTTCTGCAGGTGTCCTGGGGCCCGGTGTCCTGGGGCCAGGGGCCATCACAGCCATCGTCATCGCAGTCTTCCTCGGAGCTTCAGTGCTCCTCGCACTCATCGTCATCACACTCAGAAAATTCACTGCCTCCTAGAGTCAGAGAACTGCCTGCCCCCCCCCCATGTCTCTCTCTCTCTCTCTCTCTCTCTCTCTCTCTGTGCCATGTTTGCCTTGTTGTCTCGGTGACAGACTCATGAAGCCCTCATTTTTGTAGCAGGTTTTGAGGTTTGGGGAATGTTTGGGTTGATATTAGATATTCATACATATTTTGACATTATTTGACAGGGTTATAAACTTCATAATGTCAGATGAATCCTCTTTATTGCAAGTGGTAATTTGAAATAGCATTATGCTTCTGCCAGTGTTTGAGTTTTTGAGTGCAAACTCACAGGTTTACAGACTCTGATAGGCTTAAGTACACAAACTTTTTTATTTAACTTTTACCTACAACTTATAATGATGTCCAATTGATGTTTTCTGATGACAATCAGAATCTTGATTCTGTTGTTTTATTATGTGGCTGGTAAAATTTGGGTTAAAGAAGGACTGTTCTGAGATCAGTTTGAAATGTCTGTACTAATTTTAGTGACTTTTCCCTTCACACACTTTTTCTGTTTTTTGTTAACAGGTAAAATGGGTTCAAGTCTGCTCTAGTATCTAAGATTGTAAATAGTATTCTTCTAATAGTATCCTCCAAACCTGTACCATCAGAGTAATGTGTGACTGATACTTACCTCCATCAGAGTAATGTGTACTTACCTTCATCAGAGTAGTGTGTACTTACCTCCATCTTTCCAAGATGTTGTATAAAATTTAGGCAATTTAAAAACATTTATTTTTCTGTTTTGTTATGGATTCATTTATCTTGAACATTGATCTTAAGGTTACAGATATATAAAATATATAGTAATATTATGCTTTTTATATAGGGATAGGCTTTGGTTAAGTTTAGTACAACTACTAGAGAGATTGTACTGGATTAATGTTTAAATTCCTGTTAGGTCTTCCAAGTACAAGTTTAGTGCATGTTCAGTCATGTTTTGACTGTAATCTGGATTAATTATTGAAATGGAGAACCCTTAAGTATTTGGTTTTCACTCGTACACACTAAGTCTCGGCTCAGATGTGTTGAGAAGATGACCATATCTGCTTCACACTAAAGAAATAAATGTGAATTAAACAACTCTAACGTGTCGATTGTTCACATTGTCGAGTTAAACTCAGTATATTCACATTCTGTATTTGGACTGTGGTTGGTGTAGCAAAAAGCATGGGTGGACTGTGAAGTACAACTGTTCAAATGGTTTGTTGCTCTTGGACTAACGAGAGATGTCTGAATTGTTCCGATTTTATGGGGTTTCAAATGTAAAAAAAACCTTTTTACTCTTTAAATATACTTAAAAACATTTAGCTCAAGTTCTGGACATTTTAATGTACAAAATATAAATGTTAATCTTAAAATATTAAATGTAGGTATAAGTGTAACAAATGTTTATTGTAAATGGTAAATGTAGACAATAAAATAAATTATATATATATATTTTTATTTTATAAATTAAAAATGAAAATGTAAATGTTTCCCTCATGAACCTACCACTGCTCTGCTGAGAGACAAAAACCCTCTTTGATCAGGTTTTAGTAAGTGAGACAAAGGTGGAAGTCAAGCATTTATTGAACGGTGATTGCTGACAAACTTCTCACGTACTCTTGGAACACGGTGAAAGCTCACGTTGTACCAACCGACGACATAAACAGGATGCCCCGCCCACTCACCGTTCCCCTGCTCACATCTAAGAAAAGCATCCGGGGGTGTTTGATGTTCCGTCTTGTCTGGCCCTTATGTAACGTGGCAACGGATAGCACGTTAACCAGCGACCGCATCAAGCCCGGCTGCATCCAGATATATATATATATGCATTCATGGGGACTGCAATTCAAACACTCTATACACGGTGAAAACTGTACACACGTGTACCTTTACATGCAGTATTATACCTTATATGCTATTACGCAGTGTAACTACTTTAAATCTGCACGTGCACATACTGACTGCGTTTCAGAACATTCTGCATAAATATTCTTATGAGAACGTGTCCATCCATGCTCATGAGACACCTAGAGGTCATTTTACGGTATTACAGGTATACATACTATAACCACCTATAGGTCATTTTACGATATTACAGGTATACATACTATAACCACCTAGAGGTCATTTTACGGTATTACAGGTATACGTACTATAATACTGCGCTGGAAAGTTTCCTCTAAAACTCTTTATCGTGCCTTCTTTCTAAAGTGCTGGTGGAACAGTACACTGAGCCATGTTTAAATACGTTTAATGTGCTGTAACTTTGAGTTGCTTTTATTCTGTTTACATATCGAGTTCAGTCCCAATTAATGATTGGTCATGTGTGCAGTTTTCAGTTCTTAAACCACAGTTTAAGTTCTGTGGTTGCCGTTTTGCGTCATTGTGCATCACTGGAAAAAATGGTCTGTGAGAATGTACCTCGGGTAATACAGTGTTTCAAAAGACTTTAACAAAAACATCTCAACGCCGTTGGCTCGTTGGTCTAGGGGTATGATTCTCGCTTAGGGTGCGAGAGGTCCCGGGTTCAAATCCCGGACGAGCCCGCTGTTTTTTCCCCTCCAATGTTCACGGAGGGAATCCAGAATGTTTCAGAATAGAGAAAACAAACGTTTTTACCAAAATCTCGAAAGAAAAATGAATACATAATAATGGAAATTTACAGCTACAGCTTGCAGCTAATCTGAAACAAACGTCAGTTAGTGAGCCACGTGCTTTCGCGATCGTGCTTTGTCAAAAAGCACCCGTGAATCTGGTCTTGAATGGTCGAAAAACGTGCAGAGACATGCGAGTGAGACTCTTAAAACGAAATGACCCCGACGTGATTTGAACACGCAACCTTCTGATCTGGAGTCAGACGCGCTACCGTTGCGCCACGAGGTCCCGCGTGCAGGGCTTTTTAAGCATGCTCACATCAGTCTGACGGTGGGGGGGTGGGCCAGTTCGAGAGGACCACAATTTTTTATAAACTCGATTATTGCTTCTTGTCAGATGAGTTAAGCATAATTTCATATGTACTAAGCAGCGACTTTCTGTACAATATATTTACATAATCATATCGTCATCAGATTTTCAAGGTACCCCGTGACTAAACGGCCGGTTAGCTCAGTTGGTTAGAGCGTGGTGCTAATAACGCCAAGGTCGCGGGTTCGATCCCCGTACGGGCCAATCGTGTTTTAGTTTAATCTTCACATCATAAATCATTTTTGACTTTAATTAAAATGATCTGCCTCAACTATACTTAAACCCGTTTAAATTTTTTTTTCACTTTTAACAATGCATTTTGTTCCACTTAATGCAGTTAAACATTAATGTCCTATAAAGGACATAAATGTAATCTTTTATTTTTAATTATTCAGTTCTCTAAATGAAGCTTTTTATTCTTTAAATTAACTTCTGACTTCTATGTCCATAATTTAGATTTAATAAGAACATGAAATGTATTAAAACATTAAAATGTAAAAATTAATTGCATTACAAATGTGGGGGGGGGGAATTACCTTCCTAAGATGATAGATGTCAAGATGTAATAAGCTATTTAGTCTATTTAGTAACTAATTTCTGAAAAACACTGTTTAAGAAAATGTGCTATAGATAAAACTTAATAATACACACTTCACACATCATTCAGCCTTTATAATGGTCAAAGCTTTATTCTTAATGAAGTAACTTCCACGCAGACTTCCAAATAAATAACAGGATACGCCTCCTACGACCTATGACCTATAACCTAAGACCAGTAATTCCACTGAGGAGAAAGAAAACCCATTCATGGCCAATACAAAACAAACAATAATAAGACTGAATACATTTAAAGGTATTACATGTTTTCATCTGGTCATAGAATGGCAAAAGAGCACAACATATTTACATTTGGAGTAATGAGAATATAAACGATGCAGACTGGTTTGTCGTCTTGTTTGGCCCTCACTGTGTCAGAGCAGACAGGCAAGAATTCATTTTTCTTCACACAGGTATTATCTGATCAACACTTGGTTTGGAGTGCATTCTTACCTGTGGATTATCAAAAGGCAGTAACGTGCTTAAACATACAGATTCCTTCAGATAAAAAAAACCCTGCAATGTAACAAACTGTGTAAACTCATCCACACAGAGCGTCCTGTTCAAACTGGAGCGTGACCTCAAGTCACACCTGAGCAACATCCCTGGAGAGGTCCTGACTCGCCACCGTCAGTCTTCAAGCGTCAAGGGTCTCCAACTGGATCCTGTAGGGATGGCTTGGACGGGCAGAACAGGAGATGTGTAGATTTCCAGAGAGGAGACTAATCACCACCCTGGACTTGTTTAGGTAACTGAGACGATCAGTTCATCAATTCTTTACACATTTCATATATAAAAAAAAAAAGTCTGCGTAGGTGCCGAGTTGTGGACGGCAAGTAAAAAAGACAGGAAATGACATAAAACAAAGTTCCTGGGCGCGGAGCCTCATGGGCTCGGAGGGCGTGGCGTCCGAGCACCGCACGCATGCGGTCGAGGAACACGTCCGAGAGGCACAGCTGTGGGTGGGGGTCCGTGCGCTGGAGTATATTATGAAATTATGGTGCATGCTGGTCTAATAAAAACAGAGCCAGGAAGATAAAATGCTGGAGGCCACAGTGAGAGAATGTGAGCTACAGCCTGTACAGAGAATCAGGCACATGAGAACATGAAGAGAGACGAGAAAAGTAACCTGAAGAACATCAGGCTGGTCCCACGTCTGGTGTCATCGGTGATCAAAGGCGAACAGCAGTACGTCCTAAACTTAACAAAACCCTGTTCAGTGACATTCTGGATGTGATCACCGAACTGACGCTTAGGACACTGGGGTAGATTTATGGTACTTTTCTTTAAGATGAAGGTTTATGAAAAGAATAGAAAAATAAAAGCTAAAAAGGGCTAATGCTAACTACTAATCAGAAATGTAACGATATAATATCCAATAAAAAGAGGGGGGAAATCCAACCCACTATATGATCATTTGAAGCTCTTTCCAGGTGCATCACACACCCCCCCCCCACCCCCTTTGTAAACATGCAGGCAAAACACTGGTCAATATTTTAGTAAAAACTACGACAGAATCCGAATAAAAGATTGTGACGTGTGCAGATTTAAAGCAACATAAACGTCTTAATGTCTTATGTTCTTGTTTCTGTGTGAAACACGCTGAGGGCAGAAAGGCAACGAGGTGTGTGAGCAGAGACACACTAGCGGGACACAAAGCCGGCGAATCGGGACACGCGGGAGCTTTTGGCTTTGCCATGCTAATATCTGCTAGTGTCAGCCATGTTACAAACCATCCCTTCAAGGTCTTTACACTGTAATCGTCAGTGGGAACTGCCTCACTCAGAACTGCCTCACTCAGAACTGCCTCATTTCAGAATGTTTCAATGCCTTCAGAAACCAGTGCAAGAGCACAGCACAGAAGCACAGTTCAATTTACAGGTAGAGTAATACACTATACACAGTATATACAGTGTGTGTATTGCATTTGTGTGTACTGTATATATGCATGTATGTATATATCTATATATATACATATATATACATTCACTGTTTAATAAGAGGCATTCATATCAAAACCTGTCAAGGTTTGACTTCACACGTGATGTTCAGTGAATTAAAATGAATTTAAAAAAAATTGTACAACAGAAATCCAACCAAAACAAAACTAGAGTTTAGAGTTTCCCTGTAAGTCTGGACTGCTGCAGGAGGCCACTGGAGTCACCTGGTATCCAACGGTCAGAGATCCAAACCAAACAGATGAACAGGAGAACGTGGAGAGAGGTGGAGGGAGGGAGGGAGAACGTGGAGAGAGGTGGAGGGAGGGAGGGAGAACGTGGAGAGAGGAGAACGTGGAGAGAGGTGGAGGGAGGGAGAACGTGGAGAGAGGTGGAGGGAGGGAGAACGTGGAGAGAGGTGGAGGGAGGGAGGGAGATAAACGGACAGATGTTCTGCTAGCATGTTCACAGTAGGCAGTACAGGTTGTCTCTCTCTCTTGCTGGTCTCTTTCCCAGGTGTTTAATGGTCCTTGTGAGCCACCATTTCTACCCTTCACTGTAATCCATGCCTCAGTTCGTACTTTTACTGTTTAGCAAAATTCAAGTGTTTCGGATTTGACCCCAGCCGGCCGGTCCGGGAGCAGGAGCAGGCAAGAGCGTCCGGACCGGCAGGCGAAGGCAGTGTGCGAGTTCCTCCATCTTCAACCCCTGCCCCACCCTGAGGATGTCTCACCCCCACCCCTCACTTGCCCCCGTACATCCTGTCTATATCCTCCTCATAGTGCACCTTCAGCTCTTTGCGCTTCAACTTGAAGGCGTCCGTGACCAGACCCATCTCTGGAGTCCACGGCTCAGAACTCAGACGGATCTTCTTGGGGATCTCAAAGCGCTCCAGTTTGGCTGGAGAGGAGAGGAGAGCGGAGGGGAGGGGAGGGGAGAGAGAGACAGAGAGAGAGAGAGAGAGACAGACAGAGAATGAGAGCATGTTGGGGAGGACATGTAATGACCCAAGAGCTATACTGCAATCATAAATCATGCAAATGCCTACAAATGTAAGAATAATGATAACGTGTGTGTGTGTGTGTGTGTGTGTGTGTGTACACATGCACACGCTGCGACTCTCACCAGCGACTGCAGCGTCGGTGATGATGCGGATGACCTCACGTTCCATCTCAGGACGGTTACAGATCTCCTCCCACGAGCCACGCACCTGCTTCTGCTCAGCCAGGGCCAGCAGCTGCTTCTGATTGGGCACCACGAAGCCAATCACATACGACTGATCACTGAGGGCGGGACACAGGGAGAGGGAGGAAGAGAGGGGGGAAGAGCACCTGCTTAATGTAACTTTTCTATTCCAGCGTCATGGAGAGTTTCTTAATATGACATTTTACATTCTAAAATATTTTCTTTTTTACATTAAAAAAAAAAATTCTTAACATTAAGAAGATTTATGGAGTTCTATTATCTACTGCTTCTCCCACAGAAAAAGTGGTGTGTGTGTGTGTGTGTGTGTGCACATGTATGTATGTATGCCTACGTGTGTGTGTGTTCACCTTCTGGCATATGCACATATGTTGTCGATGAGAGAGCAGTTTTTCAGCACAGCCTCTACTTTCCCCAAAGATACATACTCCCCTGCCTGCAGCTTCACCAGGTCCTTCTTACGGTCTACAGACACACACACACACACACGCGATTTCAGAGAGAGACACTGCATGAGGAAAAATCTGTGTGTGTTTCCTAGTTACATTTGTGTTGCTCCATCAGGGATGTGCGTGTGTGTGTGTGTGTGTGTCCTCACCAATAATCTTGAGGCAGCCGTCAGGATGAAACTCCCCGATGTCTCCAGTGCAGAACCAGCGCTGACTGTTCTCGTCCTCAAAGAAATCCTCGTTTTTTGCCTCGTTCTCATAGTAACCCATGGTAACATTTGGCCCACCAATCAGAATCTCCCCTCGAGGGTACGGCATATCGGTACTATAGTAACCACCTGGGGTGGGAATGAACAGAGAAGGGAAAAGTAAATGTAAATGTAAACTGAAATCTAAATAATTTAAAACGATCATGTAAATCTGTGTTGTGTGTAACGTGTGTTCATGTGTATTAAGAAACCACCTTCATCCCAGTTCTTCAACATGATCTCAGAACAGACCAGAGGAGCTCCAACACGACCAGTACTGTAGTCATACACTACACACACACACACACACACACACACCATATTAAAAAAACTGGTTAATAACTTATTACAGCACAGTATAACTGCACCCTGTGTATGTGTGTGTGTCTCACCCTCGCTGATGGTCGCAGCTCCACAGGTTTCCGTGAGCCCGTAGCCCTGCCCCACAGGGCAGCAGAAACAGATGTTCATGAAACGCTGGGTGGCTGCAGACAGAGGAGCTCCACCCGACAGCAACACCCGTGTGTTACCACCCAGCAGGGAGCGCACCTTCCTGAACACCAGCCTACACACACACACACACACACACACACACGTGTAGTGTGTGGAGGTCGGCCTAAAGACATAGAAACCCTGCATCCCTCATGTTGGTCTGTCGTTAATATTTTTCTCTTCTCTTAAGTTTCCTCTAGTGCTCGTTGCTTCAGATCAGCCTTTCTTCAGGTCACCCAAGCACTCGGTGTGTTGTGCTGAGTGTTTCAGGTACCGTATCAAATCAGTAGTGCTGAACAAACTCTGCTTCTTCTTGTATTTCAGACGTTACACACGGCTGTTAGACTGGTTTCCTTCCCCAATTTAAAACATTTCCACACTGCAGACATTCTGGCCTCGTTCTTCCCTCCGTTTACAACACCCACGTCGTTCGAGAATCGCGTTCAATACAGACGATATGATCGGTTACAGAACGCCTTGATCAGCCCACGATACCGATACCGATCTCCGAGATCGGATCATGACATCCCTAAACACAGTACGCCGACACAGCATGTGACTGTGTGCATGTGTGTGTGAGACAGAGACACACGTACCAGTCACACAGGGGGGTGCTGTACCCTTTAGAGATCTGCTCCATCTTGTAGTTGTAAGCAAGTACAAACAGAGTCTTCTGCACACGGTTCATCCCCTCCACCCTCTGCATCACTGTCTTATAGATACGGTCCATGATCTCCTACAGGTCCACATGAGAGAGAGAACACACACACACACACCACGTCAGGACTGCACAGCATGGGAAGGCATTTCCAGGTGCGTGTGTAGTGTGCAGTGTGTGTGTAGTGTGTGTGTAGTGTGTGTGTGTGTGTGTAGTGTGCAGTGTGTGTGTGTGTGTAGTGTGCAGTGTGCAGTGTGTGTGTGTGTAGTGTGCAGTGTGTGTGTGTGTGTGTGTGTAGTGTGCAGTGTGTGTAGTGTGTGTGTGTAGTGTGTGTGTGTAGTGTGTGTGGCACGCGCTCACTCTCTTACCGGCACAGCTGCCATCAGCGTGGGTTTCAGGACGCTGGTGTCTCCTCTGCTTCCCCTTTTTATTTTGGTGGACTGAGTGAGAGAAGCAACAATCACATAAGCAGCACTGTGTGTGTGTGTGTGTGTGTGTGTGTGTGTGTACCTGGTCAGCGAGTGTTTGTGGTGAGGAGTAACCAATCCGGCAGCCGTGAGAGACACACACCAGCTCAGCACTGAGCTCCAGCACATGGGCCAGGGGCAGGTAGCCAATATAGGTGTCATGCTCACTGCCCGAGTAAAAATACATAAATAAATAAATAAATAACATCACAGGCAGCATCATCACCATCATCAGTGCCTGAACTAAACTCCAACACAGGACAGATCATTTCACAGCTCAAGTTTAGGCCAGATCTGTATTTCAAGAACAAAACAACAGCACCCTTACTCCAGGCCTGGGATGCGCTGAGCCATGCCGGTTACCCCGGCGACGATGTTGCTATGGGAGATCATGACTCCTTTGGGGATACCTGTGGAACCGCTGGTGTACATGATCACGGCGATATCAGAGGGGAGGGGCTGAGGACGTGGAATCATCACTAGGGAGAGAAGAGAGAGAGAGAGAGAGAGAGAGGATATCATCACCTACAATAATAAACATATACACAGATTTGGACCCACAGTTCTAGAATCTACTTTCCCTTCTGTTTAACCTCTGACACAGGAAGCAGACGTTCCCCGTCAACTTACTGCTGGAGGGTTTGGCTCCCAGCTCCTGCACAGAGGCCATAGAATGAACAAGGATCCCACGGGGCAGGTGGGGCCAGGGGCCAGTTCTACCATCTACCAAGATAATGTGCTGGAGGATGGGAACGTCCAACAGAATCTCCTGAGAGAGAGAGAGAGAGAGAGAGAGAGAGAGAGAGAGAGAGGATGAGTGAGTGAGTGTGTGTGTGTGTGTGTGTGTGTGTGTGTGTGTGTGTGTGTTGGAGAGGATGGGTTGCCAGAGTAGAGAATGAGAAGGTGTTACCAAAAACTTTATCAAAATCAACTACAATATGCAACACACAATTTGAACTAAAATATTCACCAAAAACCACCACCTCATTTCACACACAGTTAACGGTCCACAACACTTGGACCCTAACCCTAACCCTAACCCTAACCCTAATCCCTAATCCCTAACCCTAACCCTAATCCCTAACCCTAATCCTAACCCAGGCTGTCAGTGAGAACCCAGGGAACAACAATGAGCTGTCAGCCATTCCACAAAGAAATACATTTCCCATGATGCCTGGCTTGAGAAAAATTAGCACTACACACGTGTATCTACAGCTGAGGTCTTTTATTTCAGGATTTCTGTGGGTGGGGCTAATCACAGTGAGTACTGACTGGCTCAGATGAAGGCAAGTCATCCTTGACGACCAATCAGATGGCCAGAACACGTACGTCAGGAGGGCCGGTGGCTCACCATGAGGCGGTTCTGGAGCAGGTCCTTACTGGTGATGATGTGAGTGACCTTCGTCTCATTGAGCCCATGAACGATCGCAGGACCTCCCAGTGTAGCGTACAGAGTCACCACTGTGATCGAGGGGAGGGAGGGAGAGAGAGAGGGAGAGAGAGAGAGAGAGAGAGAGAGAGAGAGAGAGAGAGATGCACAGGGCAGAAGGAGAGAGGGAAACAGATATCAATACAGAGAACTGTACACCTGCACCTCCCAGCACAAACCTGGACTTCTACTAGGATACACTTATGTATATGTACTGTGTGTGTGTGTGTGTGTGTGTGTGTGTGTGTGTGTGCGTGCGTGTAAACTCACGTGGGAAGTTGTACATGAAGCATGCCTGAGCAGCGATGATCCACTCCGCCCGCGTCTCACAGATGATGCCAATGTTGTGCTGTGACCTTTGACCCAGGGCTGCCAGCCCACTGCCAAACCTCTGAGCCAATTGGAAAGTCTCCTCGTACGACAGCCATTTATACTCACCCAGTATGACCTACACACACACACACACACACACACACACACACACACACACACACACACACACACACACACACACACACACA
>JAOYMR010000003.1:828006-840429 GCA_025802075.1 Tenebrosternarchus preto
CGGTGGGCAGCCCTAGCTCAGCGCCCAGGGAGCAGTTGGGGTTAGGTGCCTTGCTCAAGGGCACCTCAGTCATGGCCCCTGGCCTAGGAATCGAACCCACGACCCTCCGGTCACTAGACCGGTTCCCTAACCACCAGACCACGACTGCCCCTTTTGTGGTGCATCTGGAGGTGATGGAGTTGCACCTCAACTGGTTCCTTAGGACCAACCTGACCACTGGCTGGGAGGAGGTGGCTGCAGTGTTCCTGAGTGACCCAAGTCGGTCAGCTGAGCCACCAGATGGCGCCAGATCTGCACGGATGCTTCAGTTTCTTCTGATGTGGTGCAGTGTAGAGATTCTGGAGAATGACTTTGTCTCCTTTATCACTTTTCACTCTGCTCTCCACCACAGAAAGGTACTACACTTGCAGTAGGAATGAGCCAGTGCTGATCTTACCTGAGATGCAGAGCAAAAACCCAAAGACAACTAGAGAATTCATGGGAGAGTAACAGCACATGGAACTGTAAGACACATATGAGAAATCTTCTTCCTGTCTGATGGTTCAGACGCTTTGCCCTCAGTTCTTGTTTTTTCACTTTTTTTTTTACTCTCGCTCTCTCTTCTGCTTGTTCACTAATAAAGACCCTCAAAGCAAAATAATTATAGACAGAAAAGAAGGAAAAATGATATATGTGAAGGTGCAGGTCTTTACTATTAACTTTTTTAAAATGTGTTTTCAAATCTCATGATTCACATGTAGACAGTTGTGCCACACACAAATGCAGCTGAGCAAGGGAATATGGCAAATGCAGAGTTTTTCTCAGTCATTTTACTTCTCAAACTTGAGCCGTCTTCTCAAACCAGTGTCGGTGAAGATTTGTTTCACCAGCATTTCACAGCACATGTGACTATTGCAGTAAATAATCAAGTGTGGACCAGTTTCTCTGCATCTGATCAAAAAAGTAAAAAGTGTATCAGCTTAGCAATAGTACATGAATGAGAAAAGGCAGATTTTGTAATATTTGCATATGTGCGTGAGATCAGAATCAATAGTGACACCTAAACTTCTTACGACAGATTTAGGTTTTACTAAAAACACTTTTAGAGTAAAAGGAGTATAATACAAATTGCTTCTTGTATCTTTGGGTCCAAGCATATACAGTATATTGAGAATAATATGGGGCCCAATAGAGATTCTTGTAAGAGATCATTAACTACTTTAACCAGTACAGTTTTAGTGCTGTGGTCTAAATCCAGACTGAAATTATTCAAGTATATGATTTGTCTCTAGAAAAGCAGAGAGTTGCATAGAAAGTACTTTCTCTAGAACTTTGGAGATAAAGGAGAGATTAGAAATTGGTCTGTAGTTGGACAGATCATGGGGATTAAGACCTGTTTTTTTAAATTAGTATCTTAATGACTGCAAGTTGCAATGATTTGGGGATGTAGCCTAGGTTGAGAGAAGAGTTAATAATAGTGAACAAAGGTTCTGTACTAATACGCAGTTGCTCTTTGAGCGAACGAGGTGGGATGGCATCCAGTATACACATGGAAGGTTTGGAAGAATTTACCATGGAGACGAGTTCCTCACGACCAATTGGGGGAAAGGATTCTAAACAATCAGAGCTGACCAAGCAGCTGCCAGAATACATTTGCATATTGACAGGGTCTGAGATAGCATGGCAAAGCATTGATAAATGCAGCTATGGTGGCAGATGTAATGGTGACATAAGTCGGACAGCTGAGCCACCAGATGGCGCCAGATCTGCACAGACGCTTCGGTTTCTTCTGATTGCCTTCACTGTTTTGTTGTATTAGTCCATTTACAGTCGGTCTGGTTTTGATTCTTGTCGTGGGGAATGTTGCTGGGTATCTAGCTGCTTAGTCACAGATAATTAAGATATATCGGTTCCTCACTCTGCTTCTCTCTAGTGGTCCCACTGTGTCCACAACTATTCTGGTGAAAGGAACAAGCACTTTTGATAAACTTACCATATGGGATGTAACCTTTTTTGATTGGTTCTGTGAGTTCAGTCCAGGTAAGTTTTAAAGTATTCTATAATATCTAGATACTGTTTGGGCCAGTAGAACCGTTCTCTGTTAACCTGTGTGATCTGAGCATGGGTTAGTGTGTCCCATCTCTAGAAAATTAGGCAGAAACTCACTGAAGATTCACTAGGCCAAATAAAGAATGATACAGAGTCAAATTTGTGCCATTTATCTGGATGGTGCACTGAGATTAATGGCATTAATCTAAACCAAGTGAACTATCAGTTGAATATTGCTTCTTATACGACAGAATAAGAGGAGGTATCGTCTCAGGGATTGAGAGAAATGCATTTTGCTTTGATGCTTTTTGATCAGTACTTTTGATAACAATTGATGTAACTGGTACGTGTAATTTCTCAATTACAGCGGAAGTTAAGAAACTGAAGCATGTAATAACATTATATACACGTAATTTCTAATTCATTGTCAGCAAAAATACATAAATTCTGAAAACTTTCTTACCACAGAGTAAATGTACTACTGCAGGCATGGAAGTGTTGGAGATCCTGGGGGACTTTTACTGAGATTTTGTTCAAACTAATGTCTTTCCGCTAATGGCAGTAAATTCTTCACATTCATACATTGTCATGATATAAGACAATGATCCAGTCACTAGGTACTTTAATGCTTCACACTTAACCCAGTCCACAAAGGACTTGATAATTAGATGATGTGCTGAACCATGTGTGTTATATCGGGTGTAACTCAAAAATGTGAAAATCGCGGGTTCCGTGGATGCGGGAACCAGTAAAATAAAATCTGAACCATAAATTAACAACTGATGTTGCCTTTCTGGTGCAATATCGGATATGGCCCACCAGGTGGTGCAATTTCACACTAGTTCACTCAAGTAGGACGGGAAGTAGGGTATAGTTGGTTACGATAGTCCTTAATCCACAGCGAATCGGAGGACACGGTCGTGTTTCTTCAGCGCTCTGTGCAGTAGTGATGTAGTGCTAGGGTTATGCATTCAGCATGGGGGTTTTAGTAATCGTCCAAAACCACTCCCACTATTTCTGTATGCACTGCACTTTCTATGTGAGAAAACTGGTACAGCACATCCCTGATGAACACACACAAAGCACACACACACATTAACATAAACACATACGTACATTGAGATAAGAGCTAAATGCTGATAAGCCAGATGATTATTAATCACAGTGAAGTCAAATAAATATGAATGATTATTAACCACAGTCAAGTCAAATAAACACATTTTGTTTATCAGCACACAAGATGCTCCAGATTACCAATGATGTTTTTAGCTGGGATACTGCATTCACTTTATGGTGGTTTGTGATGTATCACAATGATATTGAAACAGATTTTATATGTTAAATGTTTACTTTCAAGGGAGCTGACAGGTAACTGTTTTTAATACACACATTCTCTCTGGGAATCAAACTCACAGGTGCTACCAGGTGAGCTCAGCCTTTAGCTTTCACACGTGAAAGAGAAAAGCAGACAATAAGTAAGCGTAAAAATGCTTTTCTCAGTAACCTGAGAAAGACCCATGAAGGGGGCGGGGCTAATGGCAGTCTCCGGGTCATACCTCTGGAGGGCAGGGACTTCATGAGCAGGCCTATCACCAGAGGGAAGATGCAAAAATGAGGCAAGACTTTCATCTTCTGTGCATCGTGTGTGTGTGTGTGTGTGTTAGAGAGGTTGTATAATGTGTGCCACAGGTGAGTCAACTTCCTCTGTCTCTATGACAACCTTGTATCATCTTATTCTCCACAATTCTAAATAGTTTCACCACTTCCGTTCCACATCTTTTCACTGTATCAGAAGCAATGAGGGAACATGATGTCATTGGATGTGAAGTTTTCTCTGGGTTTTTGGGAGCCCTGGGGGTCCTAAAGCCAAGCATGTGCAGTGGTCTCGTGGTGTCTCAGGAAGTGCCTGAAGCTTTTCAGTCTCACTGAAAACCACAAATAAAAATAAAACAAAGCATGTTTGTGTCCATTTTCTAAGGCTACTCTATTTCACTGAATGGAATATATGTATTTTAGAATTTACCCATGATTCTGTGCTCCTACCAAGCCTTTCATGCCTAGAGCTAGCTGTGCTAGGGGAAACACTGACTTGGATGGTGCAGCCTGGAGTCCACCGTGAGTCTGATGTAGAAGCACAGATCTAGAAGCACCAGAGCCTGACTCCACCAGACCCAGAGCAGCTCCACACTTTGCCATCAAGGCCGAAGGGCAGGAGGATGAGCAGGCAGAATTCCTGTGCGCTTGAAGCGGGAGGCGGGTGAGGAATGTGCCCAGCGGGACACAGCCTCCGGCAGCACGGCTTGATACGGGTGCGAGTGCTGGGAGAGGATTAGGGAACAAAAAGATCCTTCTCTATCATCAAAGAGGATCTTCCACAGGCTCATCCCTGCCCAGCTTTACACCCAACGGCAGGTCTTAACACGGGGAAAGAGGGAGAGAGAGAGAGAGGGAGAGAGAGAGAGAGAGAGAACAAAGGAGATAGTGAGAGATATGAGTACAGCGGAATAAGTGAGAGAATTGTAAACGGGAGAGGTGAGAGAACAGAGGACATGAGTGGAGGACAGAGAGGAGAGGCCGAGGCAGGAGAAGCAGGCTGGTGTTTCAGAGGTGATCTTCAAGCCTTGCAGCCAGGGTTAGTGCCCCCTGCTGCCTCCTTCCCTGCAGTGGTTGGACCTGGTGTTGCTTTTTGCCCCTGGGGTGCCCCATTCTTCCTTCCCCTTTGTCCTTGAGGCACTTCAGGGCATTTATTCATGGCTAAGCGGAGGGTGAGAGGGGCCTTTGAGAGTCTCCAAAGAGGACAACATCAACCCTGGACCTCTGTCTGGGCCCCTGAAAACAGCACTCCACTGGAGGAGATGCCAGCTTTGTGTCACGTCCAGTTGGCCCTGGCCAGGCCAGCGGGGGAATGACCGGCTCTGAGCCACGAGACGTCTGTCACTGGATGACACAATAGCAGAAGAGAAGAAGCTCACCTCGGTTGTGAATTAGTACCTTCACCTTGTCGTTTCCCTCGATTCTGTCAGAAACGTCCTTCATCTGAACGCGTTTCATCTGAACATCTACGATTTAAGTGCTTTCAGTGTAAATATTTCTTTATGACTTATGATGCTAGCTGATGCTAATTTTCCATTTAAACAGTCACTTAAAAAAAAAGATCCATCTCCGTCTCTGTCTTTAGCTTTTGTCATGACACAGTCCCTCTCCCTGTACACTTCATGACACAGTCCCTCTCCCTGTACACTTCATGACACAGTCCCTCTCTCCATACACTTCCCACATGTTCTCGTCAGTTTAGAACAGCATTCAGGTTTTATGGGTAATTTTATCACATGCTTTTGAACTCCAAGTGCCCAGGCAGTAGTGTAGACACTCGTTCTAAAGTCTGGCTAAAGTGTTTCTTTCTGACAGAGATGTCACCTGTTGCCTCTATTACTCTGACAGGTATTAGAAGAGTCTAATTCGACAAACACCTACGAAACATTCTGGGATGAGAATATACCTGACTTGGGTATATCAACACTACAAAAGTGCTCTAACGAGTAGAACAGTGAGTGGGTTTAGGCAAATAGTATATTTATTATATTGTAAATGAACCTATTCATATTGGCTAAATAAGATTAAAAACTCTAATACCCACGTTATTGGACATAGTTTATACACTATAGACAGGAGACGAGTTTCACACTGCATAGGAAGGGCAGACTATGTTTGTCCAAAAATCCTATTTTATTCTATAATAGGATTATATAAAATAAGAAAAACAACTACAAACCTAGTGCAATTATTTAATGAAGTAAACAAACAATATATAAATTATATATAAACAATATATGTAAAAGCTTATGCATTTAATATGCCCAGTCAGTTGAATATTAATAGCTGGACATTGTAATCTGGATTTTATTAGAATTTCTTCTGTGAACTGTGTGTGTGTGCGCCTGTGTGTGAAATTGTACTGGAGATGTTCAATAAATGAAATCTGCATAAGTTAAAGTATTCTCTCTCTCTCTCTCTCTTGCTGTCTCTGCTGAGGTAATGGGCAAACTAAAATTATTTAGGTTAATGTGAGATACTGAACTCAGTACCTATCTTATTCATGCAGAATGAGAAATAGGTCAAACAAATAGAAATTAATTAATTTTTATAAATTAAAAAAGACCTTTAGTTAATCCAGTCATATATATCCTGCCACTTCCAAATAACCTGCTAAAAATCTAATTTGACAAGGTCTTTGCTGAATACACTGTGAAAGTAACTCTGTAATCATTAAAACCCATCATTACAGACTCTGGTACAGGTTTATGACCTATTCAAATGAAACAAACAATTTACGACCCAATATAAGTTTCAGGAAACACAGCCCTGTCCCTCCATCTCTCAGTGAACTAAGCTGGCTCTCAGATCCCATTAGAAGGGTCAGTAGTGAACACAGCTCCTCATGGAAGGAGTCCCTAGGCTTGATGAGGGCTTGTGGAGGGGTAGGAGTTGAAAGGAGAACAAGAGCTAAATCCTTGCCTGAGGCCATGTTGTAAAAAGCCCATTGAAGCCACAGGTCTCACACAAAGGTCACTACAAAGTTGCTACAAAGAATGAAGTCCGCCTGTCTTTCCTCAGCCGGTACCTTCACGTCCGCGTGTCCTGAAGAGAGGAGACTTTCCTGTAGAGTCCTGGCTTCTCCTGAGCATTACGTCATCATGCCTTCATTGCCCTTGACGACTCACCTGCCTTGTTACTGCCTCATTTGGCTACTTTGTAACAGTATCTATTGTTACAAAGTAATGTTTTTTTTTTTTGTTTGTTTTCCTGTGTGTTTGTTATAAAACCAAACTGACCTGATCTAAACCTACTTGTGAAAACACATTGAAATGGCTGTATGAAGCTGATTAAAAGCATCTGCTCCGGCATGTAAAACACATGCTATATAAATCTACACACGAAAGCTTGTTGATTGTTGCAAAACTCCATACCCCAACAGGAAATGGGTGTGGGTACCCTCTGAAGAGTCCATTTTGGATCAGTGCATTCCATTCAAGGAAGCCATGTTGGATCAAAGAGCAGGTTATGTGATCAGTGTCTTTGGGGAGCACAGGGTGTGGGAAGAAATGGGATAAACGGTTCAGCACAGACACTACAGCCTGCAGAACAGTGAGACAGGTGTGTTCCCAGTGATTAGGAAAGTGAGACAGGTGAGACAGGTGTGTTCCCAGTGATTAGGAAAGTGAGACAGGTGTGTTCCCAGTGATTAGGAAAGTGAGACAAGTGTGTTCCCAGTGATTAGGAAAGTGAGACAGGTGTGTTCCCAGTGATTAGGGAAATGAGACAAGTGTGTTCCCAGGTGTGTGTGCTGAGTTTTGCAATTGAGAGCAGAACTGCAAACTCTGTTGAAGCAATAAGAATGTGTTTATAAGAATTGATTAGCATTATAGCATTTTAGCATAATGAATCAATTTCTTTATATATTCATTCATCTACAGTGTGTATAAAAACAATCATGTATAACCCCCATCATCACGAGGGTGATGCCCAGGAGAACCGTTAAAGCACGAACTTTACTGATTAGAATGCGGGAGCTGTCCACCGGCTACGGTGCTGAACTTTAGACGCGCATGATTTCTTCTCTCTCTCTCTCTCTCTCTCTCTCTCTCTGTGTGTGTGTGTGTGTGTGTGTGTGTGTGTGTGTGTGTGTGTGTGTGTGCATGTAAGTGTGCGTGCTCGGTTGTCCCAAGAAATAAACAAACAAGTGAGACTACATGTCATGTTCAGCACAGAAAACTACATTTGCATATTCTCGGTGCAAGCTGTCAGTATTTATATCGTGGCTTGATTACTGGATTTACAGTCATTAAAGGATCAAAGTTTACTTTGTTTGCACTGCACACATTACTTTGGTTTACTAGCTACGTCATTTCTTATATGGTAAATCGAATTTCGTAAAACGACAGTGAATACATAATAGTGAATATCAACTGTGTCAAAAAAAAAGGCATATTATGACAGGATGAGGAGTACTGAAGACTCGAGGAGCCTTTATCTTTAAAGAACCTTTAGCGCGTCATTATGGTCTCTCGGTAAGTGTTCACTCATTCAATAATAAATAAATAACTCCAAGTGCTTGACAAAACGTTAAGGTGTACAACCACCATTGTTGCACTCCCTCTTTTTCAAAGTTTTAAAACGAAAAACCTTTCAAAACACTGATCTAAGCTCACGTGTCAAACCGAAAGCTGCAGCACTCCCGAATGACTTAATTAGTTCCGCTGTGCTGCGTCCTGCTTGCCGCGAAAAAGTGTCGGCGTTTACCGTCATGACATCATCAAGCTTCGACGCTGGTGTTGCTGTTAATTAAGCATAAAGCGGTTAGACCGTAAGGTAATGTTGCAAACGCGGTATTTAGCGCTTTACGAATTATTCACAGCATGGATAATGGCGAGGAGTGTCTTTGTGCCAGAACAGAGGAGCGAAGCAACGCGACAGCGTAGCATCAGATGCAGCTCTGAGTAAACATTATAGAGTTGGGAGACATGACTGCGACGCTTCACGTGTCTGGATGCGAAAACAAAGCTTCGTGCGTATCTTCTTTTCCTTTCGAAGAGTACGAGTGTAAAATATGTTACAACTACTTCAATTTGGACCGTCGCACACCGAAAATTCTGGACTGCTCGCACACGTTTTGCGAGGAGTGCTTAAACACGTTGTACCTCCGAGAGAACTGTCCGTGGCGCATCGGATGCCCTTTATGCCGCCATAAAACGCCCGTGCCAGAACATCGGATACATAACCTCCTCAACAACACTAAAGTGACGGATGCCTTTCCTCTCCCCACGGACTCCGATTCTTTTTCCAAGGACCGCCTGTGCCCGAACTTACCACTAGGGGCACCAGACACTTCGGTGTCTACTTTGGCTCCCGACGTGCGAGGTTACGAGGGCTATCAGACGTTCAAACAGGTGATCTTTACCACAGGCAGCGTCTGCATCATCTTTGCGTTCCTATCTATGCTGATGTTGTTGATCGCAGGACTGATATTTGTGCATAACTTTAACAAGCCTCCGTCTCCTGTGGGTCCCGTCTGCCTCTCCGTAGCGAGCGTACTGGCAATGTTCTCTGTTGTCATCACGTGGTTGATGTGTTGGATGAAGCACCGTCCCGATCACAGTGACATGCGCTAGGAGAAACGCTCAATAATATATAATCAAAGCAATATTATAATGTTGATGTCATGAGTCTGTTGTATTGTTATTAACTTGTTCCTATCCTATCTGAAAGGAATGTTTGTGTGAGTCAGATTGCTGTTAGGATGAAACTGTCGCGCTAAGTTAAACTTTCCAACCCATAAACATTTGCGATGACCTGCTTATAACTGCCGCTTCCGCTGCTTATAATGATAGTTGGGGAAATTAAAACCTTTTATAAGTGTGTGTGTGTGTGTGTGTGTGTGTGTGAGAGAGAGAGAGAGAGAGAGAGAGAGAGAGATATAACTTCCTTCGATATTTTTGACCTTCCCGCGTGTGTGCGCCTGTGTATATGCGAGACTTTGTTTTTTTCCAGTATTTTTCCCCTTTCACAATCTCTACGCCCTCTCGTGGACACATTAACACCAAGCGCATGTGAACTACAAGGAGTTTGCTGAACACAAATATGTCACGGTGCCACGTTCGGGCCAATCGAATGCCCAGATGGAATCACCAGATGTGAATATATTCTACATGTTAGTAGCAGTACGGTGTATTTATAAATACTCGCGTAATCATACATATTACAGAGCTGGCCATTTCAAATAAAGTTATGAACGGTCATAATGATCACAGCTTAAGACATAGCTGCTTCTATAGACTCTCGGTCTCGCGTGCTACTTCTCGCGCTGTCCACCACCTGTTGAACAGAGCTCCGCAGGACTCCTCGGGCACCCGAGGGCCCGACATAGCGCGGGAGTACCAAGATATTGGCTCGGGGCTCAGGTTCACCGCGGGGGCAATAAACTCCATGTCCCCCCTACCATCGTGTAAAGCCATCAGCATGCCCTGGGGCACGTGCAAAACTAACGCTTTAGTTTGAAACCTCCCAAAAGCTTCTTTCTCTTTTATTGTGCTTTGAATTTCCTAACACCCTCAAATAACATAGAAACACTAAAGCTACACTCGTAACGTGTAATTAAAACCATTATGAGCGCAGTTTAAAGTTAGAAATTGAGGTCTTAAATAGCGATGAGTAGGAAAACTGTGACTTATAAAGCGCATTTTACAGAAAAGCTAAAACCAGGAAAATAACCCCCAAAATGTAAATCCCAATCGGCCCAAATAAGTTTTTGTCCTGCTGCACTTTCGCACTTTATAGCCAGTACCTCATTATTAATGCATAAATATAATTATTAAACTACATAATTATTAAACAATAATAATAAAAATAACGATACATTGTGAATTCGTTATTTAGTAAGGAAGGCAGCGTCCTTTTGAACGAAACTGTGAAAACAGCCCTGCATCAACGGAGGTCATGCCAAACCCAAACAGAAGACATTTACCACCATCAAAAGCGCAGTTATACACCGTTCTGTAGCTATCGCGCAGTCGTGAAGTTTAACAACGCATGTAGTCGAATTATTTACAAAAGAGGCCACGTATTATAACACTTCGACGTATAGAAGAAAACACTTAAATCCTACAAGTCCTACCAAACATATGTTGGCGCATGTAAAATAATTTAAGATCGAGATGACTTTCCAACCTGACGTGAACAAAGTCTAAACATGCTACGAAAATGTCGTACCGGGTTTGGCAAAAGGTCTTCAGCTCAGACCAGTGACAGTTAAAAGGCCAAATCAGGATTTCGTGAACTGCATACAGCAATATACTAAGTTAATGTGAGTGTCAGATAAACTCCTAAGGTCAACAATCTGTTGCAATTCATTAATCTGTGAAGTTAATCTGTAGCATGCAATAATCTGTTTTGTATGTGTAGTTTGCGTAGAAGATTTAAAGTCAAAGATCTTGAATTTAATAAAGTCCTTCCAACCCTGTGCAAAACACATTCCAGGGTTATTTTGGTTTAGATTCAAGTGAACCGCACGCGTTTGCTTTTTTCTCCCCAATGTGACATTTACTCCTTTATTTATGATGTTTTTTTTCTTCCACTGACGGAGAATATTTCTGACTTGGATTTTTCACTCGAGAATTGATTTGACATGGATATCCAATATCCCTTTAAGCCTAATCAAACGGACTCTCTGTCCATATCGCCCGCTCAGTTTATGACGGAATTGAGTTACAGCTACAGACCGCTGTGCTCCACCAATGTGGCCTGTTTGTCTGGCTAAAAACATCACAGCAGTGTTTATTAGTCATTCTGAGAACGCTGCAATAAACACAAAAATGAACATAAAATTCCAAATATTTGAACGATTAAACATCCAATCCATGTTACTGTATTTGTAGATCGAGCAAGTTAGATTTATTTCGTCTAATTGCATAAATGAGTTAATTTACACTGCACTTTCGCAGGTGCATGAATATTATCACAAACCTGCACTGTTAGTATGCAATTTAGCGTGCGTTTGCACAATTGTGTTAACGATAGAGCTTCTCTATGTGTTTTTGCTTTGTTTTGTTATATTTTTCGAGTCTCAACTCCCACCAGCATTTCAAGTTACCATCATTCCCTATATCAACATTATTCCTAAACGTATAGTAGCCTCATGCTAAATACGTATGCTAAAAAAAAAAATATGCTACGTATATATTTGAATCATTATCCTATTTGTTAATTAACTTGCGAGCCAATATACTATCATAATTAAACGACAAACCTAGGGGGTCATTTGGCAGAGGCCAGGGCTACGCGGAAACCCGAGGTCACTGATGTCCCTTATTCTGAATTAGTGGAACATCACGAGCGGCCCTCAGAAGTTTTCGCCTGTGAAGTTTGGTTTTAGAATAAGAACAAGTTCTCTGTTAGCACGTGAATGGACTCCTGTGTTCTGACCATCTTTCCCTCCCGCGCGCTATTGTCCTCGCGTTCCTGTGGTAAGACAACATTTGAAGTTCCTTTTAACGTTCACAAAGAGGGAGAGATGTTAATGTAGCGAACGACTGTTAATGGACATCTTATTTCCCTCTCGTTCTGTCCTTGTTTGCGCTCAGGAGCTCTTTCTGAGGGGATTTAGAAGACATGAATCTAATCGTAAACAAACAATTTCATCTGGTTTTGCATGGCACACAACGACAATGTATTTCTCACAATAACAAATTATTATTATTATTATTATTATTATTATTATTATTATTATTATTATTATTATTATTATTATTATTTAAAAATAATAATATTGTAGGCTATATATGCACATCCAAACATTCCAGATGAGTAACTGTAATGTGTGCTATGGTAAAAGATACAGAA
>JAOYMR010000003.1:841446-851446 GCA_025802075.1 Tenebrosternarchus preto
GAGAGAGAGAGAGAGAGAGAGAGAGAGAGAGAGAGAGAGAGAGAGAGAGAGAGAGAGAGAGAGAGAGAGAGAGTAAAACAGGAACAGTGAGAGAGCTGCATGCGTAGACCAAGTAACTCAAAGACAGAAACAAACAGACTGAGAGAACAAGGTGCACAGGTCTATGGAATGCCACGGAGTTATAAATAACGGCTTTTCACAATTGAATCCTTTTCTACAGATAGTATTTACGGCACTCGCGGCGTCATACCCTGCTGAGACCCTCGCGCTCGACGGCCCAGTATTGCGGCCGAGTACCCTGTTAATGCGTCAACAATAAGATCGCAACCACTATGTACAGAGTTTGGTGTACATTTGGTGTACTGCAAGTTGGTATGCTTTGGACGTATACACACACACACACACACACACACACACACACGATGTATATATTTCGTTTGTTTATTTGCCGGCTATCCAGTGGCCGCACGTGGAAAAGACAACGTAGGACCCTATAAGTTTTTTTCCTTCGTGATTAGATCGATGAGAAATCATTTTTGTAACATAGTTTGTAGTATAATTTTTTTTTTAAATCAGCGACACATCGCCTTGAACCCTCGAGGTCACAGCGCAAGAAACTTTCAGGATTTTGACCAATCAGAAAGCACTGTCAGGTCTCGGGACCCTCCTACTTTCAACCAATCACAGGCCTCGATGCGTTGAAGGAGCCTAGAAGTGAACAACTGATAAAATGTTTCACGAGTGACCGCCGACTCAATCCACAACAAGTGTGTCATCAACAACGGAGTGCCCCAGAGACTTTCGAATTTGTTTCAGAATCAGCACCATTTCGTGTTTCATCGTCTGGATATCACTAGTGAACTTCGAAGGAAGTATTTTTCCAGAAGCTGATTTTCTAAGGACGTTATACAGTATTACCACAGCAGTCGAAGAGGTCCCTACATTCGACACTAAGCGTTCCAGTCTGAAACAGTACAGAACCATCCTGCTTTAAGCGCGCCGTCCGCTGTTCCTCGGGTGGCGGAGATTGAGGATCCAGACTATGGCCGCCTTAACAGGGGGCATTCCTAGGATGATGCGCCCCACGCCACCGCAGAACTACCCCAGAGGGGGCTACTCTTTGGAAGGTAGGGAAGGCAACACTTGTCTTAACGTTGTAGCCTGCACCTTTAGAGCTTTCATCCACACGTCTCATTCAAACGATGGGCAATGTCTTGAAGTTGTGTAGGGTATGTTTACAATGACAAAAAAAAAAAAAAAAAAAAAAAAACCTCCTTGAAAATCACTTTGACAAAACGATACATATGCATATTTAATCTTATTCTGTGACTTATGACCTGAACAAAAGCGCTGCGCTGTGAGGGAGATTTTAAAGCGCTAACATATCACCTCTGACAAACTAAATTCCAGGAAAATTCTAAAATAAGTCTTTAGAAGATGAGTGGAATGGAACTGGTTACAGCAACAGGTTATAATTTGCTCTTTGATTTGGTACCATCATATGATGGTGATGACGATGACGATGATGACTACATTTTGCTTATATTATAGAGCCTAATTCACCGTTGCTGTTATGGTCACAATGGACATTTAATAAAAGCTACACAGCTTAAATGTGTTCTCTCTCCTTAAGTCTCCACACCGTTAGGACAGGGTCGCGTGAATCAGCTCGGTGGGGTCTTCATTAACGGCCGTCCTCTGCCCAACCACATCCGCCACAAGATAGTGGAGATGGCACATCATGGGATAAGGCCGTGCGTCATCTCCCGGCAGCTGCGCGTGTCCCACGGTTGTGTGTCCAAGATTCTGTGCAGGTATCAGGAGACGGGGTCCATCCGGCCCGGGGCAATAGGCGGTAGCAAGCCCAAGGTAAAAACATTACAAGGGCACCTTTACAACAGAATTTAGGATTAAAAGGAACGCTGGCGTAAACTTTAGGAACAACTGAACAAAAGCTATTTTCAGGCACGACAGTTATTCTGTTTTTTTTCCGTAAGACTCACACACTGGATAAAAACTGTTGCCTTTGGTGATTTAGTAGTCCACGCAGGTTTCACAGCTTCAGGACCGTTAAGAAAATGGCTTTTGAATATATTACAGTGTACTACACAAGCATTTTGTTTTATATAAGTGTATGTTTCGTTTCTAAAATGTGCAAATCACATTTCTGCATGTCTATACATTTTACTTGAAAATGCTGGTGTAAAGTGTAAATGTTAAAAGCGACCTAGATTATGTGGTCCTATTTATCTCTTTATTTCTGTAAGGTAGATATATTTATTTATACATTTAATGGAACATTTATAATTAAATATTTTAATTGTTTACATAACACGTTTATTAACTCTAACGAAAGCATTTTATAAATTCTGTTGAACATATAGAAAGCTCTTGTTTTTGTACTCTGGGACAGAAAAAAGCCAGTACACTTTTGGAGAAGGATTTGAATTTTCAACTTCCAGATGGTTAGTTGATTCTGTTCGCCTGTATCTCATCCCTTGCCAATAAAATTAATCTCCTGTGTTATTATTATTCATTCGCATGAAAAGCAAAACACAAATCCTGACGTGGATAGAAAAATCGAGGAGTACAAGCGAGAGAACCCGGGCATGTTCAGTTGGGAGATCAGAGACAAGCTTCTGAAAGACGGCATCTGTGACAGAAACAACGTGCCATCAGGTAAGCAGCGGATTGAATCGCTTACTTTTTTTTCTTTTAAAACACATCATACTGTACACGGACAAATAGCCTACGTTAAAAAGTTTTATTTTTACGTATTATACGTGTTATACGTGATAATTTTAGTAAGTTAAAGTGGTTTAGTAATTCATGTTTAGTAGAAATTATTAAATACCGCCATTATTAAGGCACCAATAGTTATTAATTAACACTTCTTTATAAAAAGCAATCAACATGAAGGCAGAAAACATTCTTGTAAAAAAAAAAGTCTAAATAGATTACTCTAGCCAGTGCTGGTTGGAAAACGCTGCCTTGCAGATCCTGTTATCGTTTTGTGCTAATTGCATTAACGTTGGAGAAACGTCCTCTTTATCTCACAGTAACAAGTTTGTTTCTGTACAGTGAGCTCCATCAGCCGTATAATGCGATGCAAGTTCGGCGGAAATGGAGACGACGATGATGACGATGACGAGATTGAAAAAAGGGAGTTGGAAGAAAACGAAAGGCGCGCGAAGCACAGCATCGATGGTATTCTCGCGGACAGATGTAAGTTTTGATGAATTTCCTTTTCGATGAATTTCCTTTTTGGTTTATTAAATTTTTTTACTTGGATGTCCAACATCTTGCAGTTACTGATTTGGCTATAATTGCTATAATAACAATACAGATCTCTGCTTAGTTTTATTAGAGTTACGCAACAAGTTGGTATTGTAACATCACCACAAAGTATCGCTGCCTAACGATTATTATTATTATTATTATTATTATTATTATTATTATTATTATTATTATTATTATTATTATTGTTGTTGTTGTTGTTGTTGTTGTTATTATAGCAGTTAGTAATATTACTATAGTTAGTAATACTATTACTGTTATAATTGAGTAGTGTGTATGTGCGCAAAGTATTATTTGGAAAGCAGTATTGCCATGATTGATTTACCTTAAGGAAATTTGAAAGGTTAAAATATTTAAGGGGCACTGAAGACTGATCTGCCGTCAGTTTAGGTGGGTTTAATACTCGAGTTCCACAAATCCAGGTAGACAAATTGTTGATCAAAAGTCGAGGTTATCTTTTTTTCTGTGTTATGTAATATTTGGAAGATTTAAAGCAACTGTTCATATGTAAAAATAGGCTTCTGGATAGTAGTTTGAAAGTTCCAGGTTAACGAAACGGTCCAGGAGGCAAACTGTCTGAATCAGTTAATCAAACATTTGTCCAAGAATTCCGCTCGGTAAAAAGACGGTAAAAAGACGGCCCTGCGGTGCACAATCGGACACTTGAAGATGAACTTGGGAGACAAAAGCGCGAGAGTCCATGAGCCTCACGCTTCGGTTTCACGCGGACAAAGCCTCGCCTCGCAGCAGCTTGGTGCTTACAAAAGACACCAACCTTTTCAAAATTTGGAGAGAAAGGAAGAAAAAACGGTCCAACAAAAGACGCAGAGAAGACATTATGGACGGCCAATGAAAGATGAATTATTCAAGAAAGGACTATAGGCGAGTCTCAGAGTAGGTTTATAGACTGCGCGGCCTCGATAAAATGTCTATTTTCATCTACAAAATATCTCCATGGAGACTTCTCAGCTTAAAATGCCATTCACAATTCAGAGGAACAATAACTCTGTGAAAGCGGTTAAGTTGAAACCAAAATGAGCAAAACCCTTCTTAACACTTGTTGATAGCCGACCTGTTGAAGATTTAGATACATTTTTACATTTATGACAAAAACGAGAGGCTATTGGCTGAAAATAAATAATAAAAAATTATATATATGTGTGTGTGTGTGTGTGTGTGTGTGTGTGGTGTGTGTGTGTGTGTGTCTGTGTGTCTGTGTGTGTGTGTGTGTGTGTGTGAAATATATGTAAAAAGTATGTACAAAAGTGGTTAAGCAAAAGTTCGGTGTACAAAAATATTTTACACACAAAGAGTGTCTGCATTTAAGCTTTGGATAAAAGATGTGTAAACAACTGGAACTGAAAAAAAAACAAGTCTGAAATGCTTATGGTACTTGTTAGTGAAATTCCATTTAAACCTCTTTAGGCATAGAATGGATAAAAAAATACATAGGCCTATTTAGCTAATGACATATTAATGACAAAATGTTCTGTTAAATAAAGCCAGTAACAGCCTTGTGGTTATACCTGTTTCCCCCACTGACAAAATATCTTTGTTTAAACTTGGAAACTGCTACAGCGACTGAGTTTTTATAACCTCCAACTCCTCAAATTCTTGAGCAGTCGAGTTTGTTCTAGACGTCAAGTCTAGAGAAACACTTTGGCGATCCGCTGGTCCGGCGGGACGCAGTGGGATCGCCTCGCGCCATGGGCCACGCTACAATCGGACCACATTATACTCGGCGCTCGCAGTGAAAACCCTGTCCAGTAGATTAAATCGAGCCCTTTCTTCGTCTCCACTTTCATCTCGAGACAAATCCCGCCCCCTTCCTCTCTGCCTGGGGCGCGCATTCATCCTTCACTGGCCTTTTCGCTCGCTCTTTTCTAGCGCGGACATCGCGAATGCAGATCAGTTAATAATTAGTTTAACAAACGACTTTCGTTATGTTTTCTTTTTCAAACAGCTTACAGATTTTGTTAGAAATTTTGAAAGAGTCGATTTTTACACATATGGTATACTAAACTCAGTTGCAGTTCAGGTCATGTCTTGGCAGAGAACAGAGTTAAAATACAGTTTAACTAGAACCAAAAGTGTTTGCTCTTGGGTACAAAGTTTATGGATGTTTTTACTGTGTGACACAGGCTGATTAGTAAGCGATTATAAACGACTCCTACTGCGACATTTTACAAAAAAGTCTTATTACTGCAATATGCAATCAGCGTTTAAATTAAAAACATATAAATATATGCATTAAATATAACAAAAATAATTCTATAACAAAGATAAGCAATAAAACAATTAAATGTATAATGATAAGTATAATAGAAATGTCTGTACGAACATGAATATAAAATGAAAGTAACACTGTCATGGCTTGTATTTATCTAAACTGACAAATAAACAAACAATGAACTCGGCCCTTTGTCCATATGCAAATGTGTGCACACCATCACACTGCAGTGTTGTGAGTGTTCCTTGCTGTGTACAGAGGGCCACTTGACACAGAGGGAAGTGTTCTTTGTTCTACGACTTTCTTGACTGTGAGCTGGCTGGATAGGGGCCGTATTTCACTCTGTTTTCGCTCTGCTGTCAAGGCTTCTGGTTGTGTCTTCTTCCTTTTATAGTACTCAATTAAAATCTGAAAGGCTCGTTTTTTTTTTTTCAGTATCAGGAGTGAGGAGTTCTGACCAAATATTGATGAAGTAGGTGTTTGCTGAGTCTGGAGCTGCTGAGGGAGTGTGGAGTGTTAGTTCGGGTGACTGCTCCAGATCTATTGTTGAGTCCCTTTAAGTGCCCAGATCAAAGAGAGGGTTCTTAGATTTATTTGTCTGGGAAAAACCCAAAGCTGAGGACAGACCCGGGCAGACAGACCCGGGCAGAGTGTAGCTGCTCTGTACTGTAGCGGAGAGTTTCCCAAGGTGTTTGTTACTGTTTGCTAGGAGTTTAATGACAGTGTGTGTTACTCAGGAGAGAATGCATTCTGCTTGAGTCTGGAAAATGTTTTGCCTTTAATGACAGGCTTTGGACAACAGAAACCTTGCAGCCTTTGTATTTAGATTCATTTTTCCAAATGTGTTGCTTAAAATTGCACATTTCTCACACTCTCTTTATTTAATTAATATCATGTTTTTTTTTTCTTTTCCAGAAATGTTGATAGATTTTTTTTCCCTCATTATTGTGATTGTCATGATACCCAAAGTCACAAGGAATGTTTTAAAACTGCTCAAGTAAATAGTGACGGGGCTGTTTACAGCCCTAACCAGTAAGGTTGCAATGTGCAAATCCATTAAAGTCTTCTGACAAAGTCCTTCTTGGCTGAGTGCATCCGCTTCTATTCTCTTGTGCTGTTAACTTTGGGAAGACAGACAATTCTCGAGCCTCATTTAGCTAATTAAAAGTAACTAAAACCATCAAAGAGCAACGTCCCCTGTTCTCTCGCACTTTCACTTTACAGGGAGCAAGAAAAGAAAACTCTGAAATACAAACAGGCAAAGGGATCAAGTTTTTTGCCTTTCCCCCCCCTTTCTTTTTCTTTCTTGCTGTCTTTTATTTTGAAAGGGCGTCCTGCAGAGTCTCATTGAATGAGCTTAGTTCTTTCAGCTCTGTCATGGTGAACGCAGTCAACATGTAATAATTGGTTTCATTGAGGAGCATTCCAACAGTGTGCCTCTATTCTCCGGAGGCCATTGTTTCATCCACAGGCCAATAACCAGGAAGACAGAGAGAATCAACTGCTCACAAAACATGAAAGATTTAGCTGCCTTTGTCCTGGAAAGCGAGGAGGATTTTGTTTGTGTAAATAAAGTGGGTGTGTGCAGGCGCACCATTATCCTAGCAAGGAGCTCGCTCAATAGCAAGAGAGCGAGAGAGGTAGAGAAAGAGAGAGAGAGAGAGAGAGAGAGAGAGAGAGAGAGAGAGAAGGAGGCCTGAATACTACTACTACTACTACTACTACTAATAATAATAATAATAATAATAAAAAACAAACGAAGATGTGGCAGCAAAGAAAAACTGAGAGATATTGTTGCGCTCTGAAAATAACTTTTGACACGCCGAGAAAGTCAGGTCTGAGGTGTTTGGATTGTTTGTTTTTCTGATCGTTTCTGTATGTTTTGAGCCACTGCTGTTTGCTAATATGCTTGCAAATGCTTTAATTATTTTTACAGTATTTATTTTTGCCGGGGAAGGGGTGGGAGGGGTTGAGTTGTGTGTGTGTGTAGGAGAAAGTGTGTGAATAAGAGAAAGCGTTTGCGTGTGGGAGAAAGTGTGTGTGTGTGTATGTGTGTGTGTGTGTGTGTGTGTGTGTGTGTGTGTGTGTGTGAGAGTGAGAGTGAGAGAAACCTTTTCGCTTATCAGTAAACAAGAGGCCTAGTCTTCCTGCTGGAATGTGTTTCTCAGTCATGCCTTTGATGGCTTGCAGGCAGAGATACACCACTGCTGTCCTGACTCCTCTCTCTCTCCCTCCCCCTCCCTCTCTCTCTCTCTCTCTCTCTCTCATTCTCTCAGCTTCTCTCTCTTTCCCTCCCTCTCTCTTTCTCTCTCTCTCCTTCTCACTAAAGTCAAGGGGGCTTTATTGGTATGACTGTATGAAGCACAATATTGGCAAAATACTGAAAAATGTTAGTTTTTTAACTTCATTAAGTAACATCAACAACAACAACAACAATAATAATGACTTCCTCCTCCTCTCCCTCTCTCTCCATCTCTCTGCTGTGCTTGGGGATTATACGTTATGCAGACAACAGATTTACAGAAGAGTTTCCACGTCCCAGTGTTGTAAAATCCCAGCGTAGTAGAGAGTGTGAGTGAACATTTCCCAAGCTGCCCTCATTAACAGTGTTGAGCTTCAGGCTGAGTTCCAGCAAGGTTTTCTCTGTTCAGACCAGAGCATCTCTGTTCCCCTCCAGAAATTCATTTTCATTAAGGCTGTAATGGGTAACGGGCAGAAAGACTTGGCTCAGTGCAGGGAAGAGCTGAGTCATCAACCGCATACGTCTCCAGTGCACGTCCACTCTGTGTTCCTGGACCATTCGGTGTTTCTCAGCCCTCCGGTGTTTCTCTTTTCTTTTTCTAAGCAAATGTTATTTTTTTTTTTGTCTGAGCGTCTAATGAACTGAAAAAACAAAATCAGCACACACACACACACACGCACGCACACACTTCATGCTTCACTGGTTCTTCTTTCACTTGTGGCACCCAGATTGTGATCCCCTGATATTAATTCAAAGGACAATTAATGAATGAATGAATGTAGGACGTCTTTGAAGTGGCTCTATGGGGGTGTGACTGGATTCCCTGAGCACTGAGGCACTTACACTCTCTGCTTACACACTCTCTGAAAGTGAGAGAGAAAGTGTGTGTGACAGAGAGAGAGAGAGAGAGAGAGAGTGTGTGTGAGAGAGAGAGAGGGAGAGAGAGAGTGTATGCAGCCCTACACTCTGTAGCCCCATACAGTGAGAACATCACTTGCTTTTACCTGCGTTCTGGTCCCAGTTGGTTCCAGTGTGTTCCCTCCATGGTCATCTGCAGTTAAAAGGACGTCTACTTGTCCAGCTCTGCTGAGCTCTGATGAGCCATGCCCCAGTGCATGCTGGGATACAGTGCATGTGGACGACAAAAAACACCTGATTGATTAGAGGAAGAGAAGAAGAGAGGAAAACAGAGAGACATCCTTTCACACTCCCTCTTTCTCTCCCCCGTCTCTCTCTCTCTCTCTCTCTCTTTCTCTCTCTCTGTTTTTGGCAGGTATTAGTGTGAGCAAATGATGAAAAGTTGGTGAGGCCACGATGGGGCGTGGCCAGCCTATAAAAACACACAATAAGATAGTTAACTGAGCAAGGCTATAGAGCAATGTGAAGCACTTAACTGGGGGGATATCAGTCACTCCTCTGAGACAGAGAGACAGAGACAGAGAGAGAGACAGAGAGTGCAAGTAACAAAAAGGATATATTATATGATTACATTTACATTTAAGGCATTTAGCAGACGCTCTTATTCAGAGCGACTTACAAAAGTGCTTTGTTGTTGTCTCACTGAATGTATCTTAGCCAGTACGTAGGATAGAGATCAATATACATTTGTGCTAAAATACAGGAATCAATGCTGATCTTGGTACAAGCTTTGTTAGAGACTGAGTACAGTAACAAATAATAATAAATCTATTTTGCTACTGCATCTAATCAGTATCAAACAAATAATACATTATTTAAAAATCTATTACTACATTGAACACACTAATTCAGTTTTGATATAATGTTCAGTTACATCGTTAAACTCGTACTTCTTGCAGTGTGGTGTGGGGTCCAATGATTTATCAAAATGATTTATGGGACACAAATCCCATAGAAAGATTTCATTTGGCGTTTTGTAGAGATTTATTCTATAAAACAGCAAAACTGGCAAGCAGAGTTTCCACATGCTTTCCAATTCTTCAGTAGGATCGAGGAATAGGGAATGTGGAGGTAGAAATTTAACCGACGTGCATCCAGTGATGGAATGAAACATCAGACATATGACTTCATAGTGCTTTCTGCTGACCAGTAGTTTGTTGATTGACCAGTAGTTTGTTAATCGATCAGTAGTTTGTTGATTGACCAGTAATCTGTTGATTGACCAGTAGTTTGTTGATTGATTAGTAGTTTGTTGATTGACCAGTAGTTTGTTGATTGATTAGTAGTTTGTTGGTTGACCAGAAATGTGTTGA
>JAOYMR010000003.1:878878-891829 GCA_025802075.1 Tenebrosternarchus preto
ACTGAGGAGACGCGCCGTGTCTCCATGGGAGGCGCTGTCACCCTCGATGTACAAGTAATGACCACCTGGAGATGGAGATGTGGAAGAGAGAGGGTGGAGAGGTGGATACATGTAGAGAAGAGATGGAGAGAGGTGGAAGAGAGACAGGGAGAGGTGGAGGTGAGAGATGGGGAAGAGGTAGCCAGAAAGGTAATGAGATTAATGTCATGTTAATTTGACCAAATTATTTTTTAAATTTATTATTAAAAAATAATAGCATTCTAATAAAAAGAAGATGGAGGGGTGGAGACAGGATGAGGAGAGATAGGGGAAATGTGGATGCAGAGGTGGAGTGAGAGTTTTTTAGAGTAGAAGAGTAAATCGTAACACTGACTTCCTGTTGTGTGGTCAAAGGAGGGACCAGTCATCACCGTAGGGGTGGAGCCACTTTGTCTCGTCCAATCAAAAACATCAGTCTCTAGCTGAGTCCAAGAGCAGAGGTCACTGTCGAAGTTGCAGTTTATTGCACATTCTGAAAAATTTTAAAAGCAAAAATATTTGAATTAAACACCTCAATTACAGACATGTTTATACTCTACTGACAAAGTAAAAATGATTAAATCAACTGTTAGTGACTCATTATTAATTAAAGATTTGTTTATAATTTCTAGATACATATGACATTTACAAGCCTGGTAGGAGTTGTGTACTTCGGTTGTTACTGTTTGTCGTGATGAGTTTGTGTTTGTCTGCACCTGAAGTTGTGGATGGCATCTCCAGTGAAGGTGGTTGAGGTCTGGGGATGAGGCCTTCACACTCTCCTCTTGTTAGTGTAATATCATCCCACGCCACGTCTGACCGAGCGTCCGAACCCCTAATGCCTTCCACAATGACCTGCGAGAGACGTGATTAATGAGTTAACAGCTGGTAGGTCTTTAAATGGCTTCTCGCCCCATCTCTAGTGCAATTATTCCTGTGGCTTTAGTTATGGCTTTAGCACTCTGTTTTGATTTTATTGTATTTTGCCCTTATTCAAGAAAACTCCACAAGGGTATAATTATAAAACAAAACAAAATGCTGTCAGACAAACGAAGAGGCAGAGGCTGATATAGTTGATGGATATTGAATCGTTTTTAGCATGGTTACCAATAAATATCCCCTCAGGATATTACACTACCCTACTGATTGAAGCTTCAAAGGAAAAGTTCACTATTTTTCTGCTGTACCTAATTATCTTCTTGCCCCTACTCAATCACCAATAGCAACAACCCCTATGCTTTATTAATAATGGGCGGCAATAGTGTTTCAAAGGTATAAACTGACCAACAGAGACCCTTTAAAAATGAAAGTTGCTGTTGCAGACCAGGAGCTCACCTGAAATGACCCACTGGAGTTGAGCTCTACCTGGGCATTGTGCCACTGGTTGCCATGGTTATTGGCTCTGGACCAGATTTTGGTAGCATGGTTATTTTCGAGCTGGTAGATATTGAGTGCGATTGAGGGTCCTCCGTACATGTGGTACCAGAAGCTCATGCACTGGGAGCCCGAGGTAAGGCACACAGGGCTCATCATCCGAGCCGAGTCCCCGTGATGGACCCCGTCACCCTCTATGTACATGTAAAAACCAGCTGGAGGAAAAAAACGGCATGGAACAAGTAGGAAGTAGGGCATTATTACCACAGTAATAGCAGGACATGTTATGGGATGTCAAACCTAATCATTAATTGAAATGATTCGTTGAAATGATTCATTGAAATGATTCGTGGGTGATATTTTCCTTATGGTTTCCTTTTCAGTTAGGTTAAGACAGAAACACTGTCATCTCGTTCTCTTACTTCCTGTTGTGTGGTCACTGGTTGGCCCTGTGAATTCCGAGGGCGTTGACCCAGACCACCTTGTCCAATTAAAGCTGTCCTGGATTAGCTGTTTCCAACCACATTCGTCCTGGTCAAAGTTACAGCTCCACGAACAACCTGTGCAGTTAAACCCATGACAGTTTACTGTAGTGTTACTAAATCACAAGGAAAACAATGAACCTTTGAGGTGAGGATGACTCCCAGCTTACCAGCAGTAGCACTTGATGTGGTGGTGTCTGATGGTGGTGCTATGGTGGTGCTATTGGCTAGATTGGAAGATTTTGGAAGTACAAGATTTATCAGAAACATTTAGCAAAAAACACTTAAGAGTGTAAATAACATCCAGTTTTGTAACCATCATAAATACTGACATATTTCTGTTGGGGTAATCCTTAATATTTGTAAACCTGGTGAGTCTATCTGTGAGTCTAGCCTAACTCTAGATTATAACTCTACAACTCCATTTTCCCTTGTCTTTAGCATATTTAGCGTATCTTAGCACAATGGCACAAACCACCTTTCACAGCCCTTCTGATTGGCCACAAGAGTAGCAGAACCATTTATAAAATCATTGGGTGTCTGTCATCTCCACTCACCGCAGACCGTGTCCAGCCACCAGGCTCCGAGAGACACCTCGGCCACCTCACAGGCTGCCACATAATTCCTCAGGGAAGTACAGAGGCGAGTCTGGTCACCCCCCGTGTTGCAGTGGTCGCGAACGCAGCTGTTAACAAAGATCTGAGGAGGCACGAACCAGTGGCAGGCAGTGAAGGCATCTCCGAACAGCTTGCTGCACTCGCCGTACGCCTCACGGTCCAGCTCCGGGGAGCACAGGGTGTCGTCCACAGAACCATCGCTGCAGCTGCACCAGAGAGTTGACCGATTTAGTTATCAAGACACTGGTTACAGCATTCTACACTCCACTGAATGTTTGCATTCAAATTCATTGTAGCCCGAGCCTCTGCAGTGGCTACAGATTCTGAATACGGTTTCCGTTGATTTTGTAATCAACGATGAGTTTGATTTGTCTTCACACCTGACTCAGAGGTAAAGGAAGGGTGGAGGAGCTGTAACTCCTGAGTTCAACTTCTCTATGACGTAAATAAACTGAGTAATTGCAAAATTCAGCACCAGATTCTGTCTGGGAAGCTGAAGGCCTTTGGTCCTTGTACATCTATTTGGGCCACATTGGGGTAAATGGATGCTTACGGCCAGTCCTTGTCATTGGTGTTCCAGCTGCTAGCAAAATCGTGAGAGTATGGAACTATGGTTCCGTTGGGGGTCAGGAAGTCGTCAAACTGACTTCCGGAATACGTCCCGCAGAGGCCGCACATCTTGCCCTTGTATCTCTCGTCAACCTGCACGAAGACCCGCTCGTTTCCATCGAACAGGACCCGCAGGCCGAAGTTGGTATCCAGCTGCACGTATGGGTCCTTCTGGGACACGGTGACTGAGGTATTATGTGAATAAGGAAGAGAAACTTGACCTCCATTCACCTGTGAAATAAGTGCACAGGACCCAGTTAGATGCAGCTACAGCCGATTTCTTGCTTGTATGCCTGTCAATAGGACCAAAATTGCGGAAATTCCTTTCACTCAATAGCATCAGCAACCAAGAACTGCTGAAATGATAATGACTGATAAAACATGCTAATAGAGCGTTAACCTTTTATAGTATGTACCACTGTAGATCAAAGGTAGCACACCCTTCAGTATGCAATCAAAAGGCAATCAATACACCGTGTTTGCCAGGTGCACAAGATCATGCCTTCATAATCAACATGTGATGGTTGTAATCCTGTCAGACTCTTTGTTACCCTTTTGTTACAATAGAGCCTTTGTGTTTTTATGTGTTTAATGACCAGTTGCTATTGCACATAGATCAAGTTGTGCTACCCTAAATGATGGTAGTCAATGGTTTGGGGTAATTAATCTGTAGGAGTAATATACACCATGATCTGGGTTTTATGAGGTCTCTCTTGTATCTTGTGTACACTTGTTAGCAAATCTTATCTGGTCCTGTGTCTGTCATGAACGAAAATCCTGAACCCTTGAACCAGCCTTTCTCTTATCACACACAATTCTCTAAACTCAGATTCATATTATATAATGATGTTTTGGCTTGATTGTTCAGCTGAGTCCGAGGTATTTGAGATAAACAAAACTTCCTAGTGTGTTGTATGTCACTACTGAAAGTGTGGCTAATGCAGAACTACTACAACCTGCTCCAGAAATGGCAACAGGATCCTGATTACTTAACAATATTCAAAGAGGGTTTTATATGAAAACCAGTAAGTCATTTAGAATTACAGAAGCAGATGAGTCTCAAAGAATAAAATGGATCTGTAACATGGAGCTAAACTTCATAGCTTCTTAGCGGTCTTTATTGTGTATACTTCAACTCTGCTTCTCTCCCGAAGGAACGGAGGCAAACATAAAAGACTGACACTCACGTAAACCAACTTGTTTTTCTCCACAACCAAATGAAGGTCATCGACGACTAGCGCCACGGAGTTCAGAACCGATGAGGTGGATCCCGCGGGTCTCTCGTTCCGGGCCGTCAGCGTGAACGGAACCTTGGTGGCACTGCACGTTTTGGCCAGCGTGTAGTTACACGTGCCCTGGAAGGAGTAGGCCTTGCCGTCGAATGTGATATAGTGGGGGTCTCCGTAAACGCTGCAGGTCACTGGGCTGGAGGGGAAGCAGCCAGTGAACCCATCCTTGATCCCGCACACCTTGCCGTCTGGGCAGGAAGTTGCCGAGCACTGGATGTTGCCGCGGCCGACGCACATGCACAGCCTCTCGCATTCAGCCTCCAGATAGGTCTGCCCTTTCTGAACAAGACAGAAAGATAGGCAGATAGCTAGATTAGCACCTAGCTAACTTTCTACATCAAAGCTGGTAGATGAATATTCAAATAGATAAGTAGATAGATGGGCTTTTCTGGAAACAGTGCCTTAACTCAGGCCTTTCCAGATCGTTTGCATGCATGTGCTCTTGCAGTACCTCGTAGTGCTGTCCATTCACCCAGCAGCCACAGTCCTGCTCCTCCACGCACCTCCCGCCACTCAGCAGGAAGCCCTCGTCACACTCGCACCTCTCCTCACAGCTCCCACAATCCTCCGGGGCGTCCTGGCTGGAGCACACGTCGGGGCAGGCGCCAGAGCAGGTGCTCAGGTGGCTGTGAGCCCCACAGGCTGGATCTGGAGGAGAACCATCGAGGCGCGATGAGGGGGCGGTGGTTACAGCACGGTATCCATAAACCCTCAACCCCGCATCCTGGAGACCTGCTGTCCTGCAGACCTCCTATCCTGCATGGCATAGATGGAGTTCTCCCTCTAGCACATGTGACCGGAGTCTCTGTGTTCCTTGGATCTTACACTTTTCTTCTTGCAGCAGGTGGAGGAGTTTAATAAGTGGTTTAATGCCTGGCTTGGCAGCTTTTATACACTACAATAATTAGGGCAGCGTGAGTGATGTGTTAATCAGTAATTTACTCCTGTCAGCCTGAGCAGGGACTTGATCAGTTGTTGGGAAAACAAATGTTATTCTTAAGTGTGTGTGATAAGCATGTTTATCCATTTAGTGGTCAGGGTAATATAATATGACTATATTACACCAAGCAGAAGAAGAGCATTAAAAAGTGAACCGTTATCGTTAAAGCAGGAATAGCCAGCTCTGCTCCTGGTGATGAGCTGTTATCGTTATCGTTGGAGATCTCCCTGTCTGATGTCACTTGCTTCAGCTTTTATATGCTTTTGAAGACACTGATAAGGGGATTTCAGAGTGGCTCTATACTATGCAGGACAGTAGATCATCAGGAACACTAGAGTATGTAAGCCTCTACAAACAAAGCAACAAACAAAACTGATTTTGCTGAACTAGCAAAAGATTTCATTTCTGCTTTTCTGGATTATGGTATGGGGGTGCTATTTTTTAAGAAGAGACAGAACCCTTTGGTTACATACTGCAGTAAGTTGAGTTCCTCCAGCTGGTCACCGGGATCCCAGCCTCAGTGCAGACCTTCGTGAAGTCCTGCAGGACCCTGCAGAACACCTCGGGATCTCCACTGGTGGCGCACATCTCCGACATGCAGCTCTGGAAGAAGCTGGTGGCGCCCAGAGTGCTGGAACAGCTGGAGAAGGGTCCAGGGTGGGTCAGCAGGAGCCCGCAGAGCGCCTCGACTCTGTACTCCGCCTCTTCGGCCTCCGAACACGTCACAGGCAGGGGGCGCTCTTCGCACGGCCGGTCGGCGCTCCTCCAGCTCCATCCCAGAGCACCGGCGTCCGCGCCCGTGGAGCCTCCTGCCAACCGGTTGAAGTTGCCACACAGGCCACAGAGCTTACCAGAGTACGGCGTGGGCACGGTCACCAGGACAACGCCTGATGTGGTGTAGGAGACGGAGAGGTTGAAGTGTGTCTGGAGTGTCACAGCCGAGCGCCAAACATTGATCCTCACAGCGTCTCCATCCAGAGTCAGAGGGATATCAGTCCAAATCCCGTTAACCTGAACAAAGGTGATAACTTTGACTCAATCACAGATAATCAGAGAATGGAGATGAGGAAGATATGACCCTGAAATCTCCATTATAGTTTGCAAAAGAGACAAATGACTGATTTGACTTCAGCCTTTTAGTTTCATAGTACTAAATAAACATATTAACACTTATCATACATCTTAAAATTAATACAGACTCTAGTGACATTAAATCATTAGAACTGTTTAAATTCCACAGTATTTAGTCTGTTAGAAAAGCTATTTAGTGTTTCAACAGATATTTGTGGCTTTGTCTGCTTCAAATATGATACCGGTCTAGACACCTAGGCTGCACCTAGACTGGATTTATACTGCACTTAGACTGCATCTAGACAACATCTAGACTACACCTAGGGTACATGTAGACTCTAGTAAAAACACCTAGACCACAGTCCTTATTTCAGAGTGTTAGACACCTGGTCTGCAGGCACTTCTGTGTGTTCAGAAGCTTGGTTGACTCATGGAAGCCTGTGTGTGCAGTTCTTGCCTTTTCTTCTTCAGACCTCTTTTTTATGAATTACCACATAAAAAAATGCAGATGTAATATAAAAGGAAGGTTTGGAGATTTAGCGGCTGTATATATAAAATCAGAAGTGCATTTACAGCACAATTATGTATGTAGTTGCAGTTCACACTTTTGTTAAAAACTGGGTTAGTTGTAAAAGATGGCAGTAAAGGTTCATCCAGCCTGTGTAGGGATGTAAGTACTGTCAAGGCAAGTGACTTCACAGTACAGCAGTGGGGCCGGGAGAGATGGAACACCAGCTTACACGACCGTAAAACCTATGGCAGCCTGCGAGGGACAACTGTACCGCAGGTGGACCGAATAAAGGAACTGTGGAGGTGTCGGGTGGAATTTAGATTACAGCTTCTTCTATTAAATACTGGAAACTCTTCAGAGTAACAGCATGAGGTAACCGAGGTGGAAACTTCACACAGTCCTACACATTTTTTTAAATTGCTAAGAATGGTGGTTTAAAACAACTGCAGAATATAAGTTATTCAAATCCAGAAATTGTGATGTTTTGCCTTAGGTTAATGACTCTTAAGTCACACAGTCATGTAAGATTATAAATCACTGCTGTTGTCACACAAGCCCTGAACAGAAATATCATCAGTATCAGTTGAGTGCAAGAATCACTGACGTAAGACCAGAGCCGAGACCACCGTCTGAGTTATGGTGGGACATGTGAAGAGAAGATTGGAGAGCATGCTCACCATGACCTTGTGTGTGTGTGTGTGTGTGTCTCACCATGACCCTGTGTGTGACTCCTCTCAGAAGGGTGAGCCTCGCTCCCTGCAGGTCCACGGTCACCTGCTGGACCGGAAAGTTGGATGAGTTGCTCTCGCCATCGTTCTGCACCTCTATCGCGAAGCCTGGTAGCTCCTCAGCCCCGTTGAACGCTTTCGCCAGGATGTACGTGCAGGACCCTGTGAAACGGAAGCTCCGCCCGTCGAAGGTGGTGTATCGCCCGTCGCTGGACACCCTGCAGCTGCCAGCCATGGGCCCCATCGTCTGGCTGCACAGAAAATTCACAGCACCTCAACCATCATGACTGAGCACAGGTGGAAATACACAAATACGCTTCCCATATTTCCAGTGCAAGCACCTTGCAGGCGTTTGTGTGTAGAAGGCACACAGCCATGCTGCTACTGGAAGCAGCCATGACTGGGCCAGTCTTGCCATCGTCCTGTTCAGGAACTGATCACTTCAGCCTTTGAAGTTCAGAACTGGTGTTTCTCCTCTGCTGTCGTGCTGGATGTTCTGAGGCAGTGTTGTGTGTCGAGCATTTTGAAGAGATCACTGTTGGCCTGGCAACGGTGGGAGGAGTGTGTTGGGAATGACCCATAGTAAAGCGGAAGGGTCTTGATTACACCGGTTGGGCCATACTTACGGTAAAAGGGATTGATCAGCCTGTCCGCTGATGTGTTATCATCTGTTTGGTGTGTGTGTGTGTGTGTGTGTGTGTTGGAAACGGAGTCACGTCTGCAGCATAGAAAGGTTGCTTTATTGCGTCTGTGGTAATGATTGTGTTGTCGTATCTTTATCAGATGCTCCACCCACATTAAAGCACCTCCACCCTATTTGCTTTTCACTTATTATGCTAAAGATTATTACATTTTTCTGGAGACTCACTGACGTCTGAATTTGTTTTACTGGGTCAGAATATCTTTCCAAAGTCCTCAGCTCAAGTCATGACGCAGCACCGGAAGCATTGGTATTGCCTATTCATTGAATGATTTACTCAACATTGCTTTTAAACCAAGTCAATAAAATGTAATGTGTAATGCTTAACTGGCCTGGTTTCAAGCACACATATTAAGGCTAATATGGAACTAATCTGTGCTGGTTGATTCTAAATGTGAACACTTTGTAGTGTTTTCTTACAGTGCAGATATCGGAGAACATCTGGGTGTCTGGGTCAATTCTGGAAAAGTTTTTCGCTCTCAGGAGCTCCTTGTCATTCTTTAAGCAGCGTGGCCAGTCGAACGTTCATAGCTACAGCACAACATGCCGATCAGGCAAGATGGATAAGCTGGAACGGTTCCTTTAGAAATCATTAATGGTTCCTTTGGAAACGGTGAATGACTCACTGAGAGGCACATGGAACGTGTGGAAAACCACGGCAAAGTACATTAATCATGGAATAGGATGGGACAGCACAGGAAACGGCACATATTCATTATGCATGTACAACAAACCGGAAAATGAAGTTATTATTCTATAGTTCGTTATGGTCATTTACTAATTCAATTAAAATTGCTTAACGTACGCTGTTCCTAACAGATGTTTATGCTTGAACTGTCTGAGTGTGATCTTGTGTTATTCTGGTAACCTCAGGTAAACATTAATTCTAGGCCATGTGAAATTAACGAGGGAAATTCAACAGAATCCTTTTAAATATGAGATCCATACTTAATCCTGCTCCTCAGCCGAACCAGGTGGTGTGATGAAGAATGAGAAACCACATTTGGTTCGGGGAGGTGTTTCCTTTCCTCTGACTGTTAACAGGAGAAAATGCAAAGTTTCACAGGGCCGACCGAAATGGCCACTTTCTTGTGTTTGTGTGTGAAGAGCAGCACAAGGGAGCAGAGCTGGTCTGTTGTGTGGAAACATCTGGTCTGTTGGTGTGGAAACATCTGGTCTGTTGGTGTGGAAACATCTGGTCTGTTAGTGTGGAAACATCTGCCTTTTTAATTGCAAGTGTAGAGTTGGAGCTCTGGTGATGTAAGTGTCAGGAAAACCAGTGATCTGTTGAACCCAATAGAACTATTGATTAAGAAAATGATACTTGGAAATCTCTACAGCGTCATCTACCACTCCTCTCCTTGTCTTCATTACATATGACGACTGATTTCTTTTCATGTGGTTGTGAGGTATTGGAAAAAGAAAAAAAGTTCCGTTCAGTTTGTGATTAAACAACGTCCAATTTTATTGCTCTGTCAAACTGGCAGCTTAATATCAAACATTTTCATCAATTTGCCGATGCATAAATAATTTACATATATACTACCCAAGGTGCAACGTTTGGAAATAAGCATGCTTGGTATTTAAATCGACACATTGTAGTGTGTTGTTGTGAGAATGCTGGCTTCATTCTGTTCATGATCAACTATAACCTGATGCTGACTGAGGCGACCAGTGTCCTTGGTTCTCGCAGAATCCTCCAGGACCGTCCAGACAACCTCGACCTGCCCCTGTTTAAATCAATTTTTCCTTCGCATCTGAGGTGAGGTAAGACTGCATGTGTGGGGGGTTTTGACAACAAAGTGTTATGGAACCTTCTTAACTATTTTGCAGGTTAGATTTCTTTGTCTCGTTCAATAACATATCAACATACAGTGATACAACAATATATGGTGATATCATAAATATGCACGCTGGTATCATAACAGTATACAGTGATATCATAACTACACAGTGATAGCATAAGTATACTGTGATATCAGAACAATATATGATAACAGATTCATGTTTTGGTATAAACTGATTACCATTAGAGTGAATGTAACACAGAACAACTGTAAGTATGGATCTTTTGGTTTGATATGGGGGGGGGGGGGGTGTTGTTATATAAGCAGAGCAAAATCCATGAAAAGAGTGAAAGAGAAAGAAGGAGTGAGACAGAGAATAAGAGAGTAAAAGAATGTGTGTGTGTGTGTGTGTGTGTGAGAGAGAGAGAGAGTGAGAGAGAGGAGCCATTAGGATTATAGATCACAATGAGTAACTAAGGAAGGTAACTGGGAGAGAGAGAGTTTGGACAGAGAGAAGGACACTGTGTGCTGGTCCTGAAGTACATTTGTGAGGGAGAAACGGGGCGTTTTCTTAGACGGTTTTTATTACACTACAGTTTTTTATTACACAATGTCCTTTCAGTTTAAGATCTTTTGTTGTAAGTTTTACCAATCACAGGTATTGGTAATACATTTCAGATATTGGTCATGCATTTGTATAGGTAATACATTTATACTGGTAATGCATTTGTATAGGTAATACATTTATACTGGTAATACATTTATACTGGTAATGCATTTGTATAGGTAATACATTTATACTGGTATTGCATTTGTATAGGTAATACATTTGTATTGGTAATATTGGGATATATAATATTGATACTACATTTATACTTGTGATATATTTGTATTAGTACTATATTTATACTGGTGATATATCTATATTGGTACTACATTTATACTGGTTATTGGTAATGTATTTATTTTAATATATTGGGTTTAAATGGGATTGGGTGCAGTATGGGTGAGGGGGAACGTCAGTGTGTCCGTTTGAGGTGTTATTACTTGTTTTAGGTGTTCTTACCTCGTCTGATAAGAAGAACGCAGTAATAAAATAACAGCCTGTAACACATTATGCAAGAGAGTTTAAGACGTACAGTAATCAAGCAGGAAGTACTGGTCTGGCAGAACTCGGATAATGTGTTTGTATGGGTTATAAGCATGGTCTGATAAGATCCTGTTGAAACGTTTTGATCCAAACACTAGTGGAACACTAAATATTCGATCATGTTCCCAATCAAGGACAGTAAGCAGGCTAATAAAGTGATTACCGATCTTGATCATCAATAACTGCTGATTTTCTTTATCGTTTGTACTAAGACAGAAAGAAAACAAAGGACCTCGAAACATAAAAGCGGCCGGCATATTTTTCCGCCCTGGCTTTTCTCTTGGTGACGGTGTATGGTATGCAACACAGAAGCGATTTTCCGCTGAGTGAATACAGAACAGCCCGAAGCCTAGATTACGTGGTCAGTGCACGTATCAGGCTGAATCACGCTGACCCTCACAGACTGATTGCAAATGTGGCCAAGCGATCTGAGACTGAAACCTGATTTGGTCACTTCGGATAGAGTTTCTGCCAATCATGAAAGGTTATTTCAGGCACTGAATTAAAATAAAACAGCGAGGGGTGGGGCCTGGGGGTCTCTTTCAGGTACTGCATGGAATAATGAATGAATGAATTCCACAGGTAACAGAGTATATGAAGAAGTGCCGTATGGATGAAAGGTTAGGACCGCTGTACAGGCCTGACGGACAGGGGGCCTAAAAAAGAATGACATTATTAGATTGGGGGCCTAGTGGGACATCTTTTAATAGTGCCGAAAATCCCCGGCAGTACCTAAAGTTTATAAGTTTATTATAAATTGTATTACACATGATTATAACACATTGTTCTCTCTTTCTCTCTCTCTCTCTCTCTCTCTCTCTCTCTCTCTCTCTCTCTGTGTGTGTGTGTGTGTGTGTGTGCGTGCATGTACACAATTGCAGCACACCGAAGTGTGATGTGTGTATCAAAATCCATGCTCAAACTACTAACAAAAACTCAATATGTAGTTTGTAGTTTTGTCAAACTTGATAAATGTCTCAGTAGCCGGTTTCATATATTACAACACGCAGCTTTACTCATCTCAATTCTTATCGAGACAGTTCACCTTTAATAAGGCGTTTAATAAAGTGTAATACCAAATCTGTCCAGCAGAGGGCTTATCTTGCTGTAGTTCATGTTATTTTTGCTGTATACTCCACTAACATCTCGATACGGCTGCTGCCGTAGTCTAATTCTGTGATGCTACAATTGGAGAAGGCTCCAGTACACAAAGGCTATTCATTTACATTTACAATGGCTGTATTGTTCTCTTGCCATATCACTTCGGTTCCATATAGATTAGTCTTATGACACTAGGTGGGTCATTCAAGATTTCTTATAATCTATTATATTTATTTTTAATCAACCATCTATAATAGATCTTTTCCACTGCCAGGAAGATTGTTCAGTTTTACACAGTGATACCCAGGGTACAGTAAAGAAGCAAATGAAAAGAAAAATTAACAAGGTTAATGTTAAACTGTTTATGAACATGTGAGGTGTTTTTTTTCTGAGAAAGTCATAAGAGAGATTATTACAGGGAATACGGCCTTGGAAACGTGTGCGTCTATCTTGAGACCTTGATGATAACACACACACACACACACACCACCTGAGCAAGTGTCCTCCCGCTCCCCCCCAAAAAAAACCCCAGTCTGAACTCAAGAACAGAGTGAAAGAGAAAAGAGTGAAATAG
>JAOYMR010000003.1:920074-934076 GCA_025802075.1 Tenebrosternarchus preto
TGTGTGTGTGTGTGTGTGTGTGAGAGAGAGAGAGAGAGAGAGAGAGAGAGAGAGAGAGAGAGAGAGAGAGAGACTGTATATGTCTGTGATCTTTATGCATTTTTGTCAGATCCTAGCTAAGGTTCCTGTCTGCTTCAAAGTTAGACATGTGTATATGTAGATCTGTACTATGGCCTTATACACGGAGAACATTTCTGTTGCTGATCTGAACAGCTATTTTAAGCTGTTCTATTTTAAGATGTCTACAATGTTAACTGTAAACAATATAGAATTTGCAGAATACATTTATTGTTAGCATATTATACATTTCACTAAGTTAAATATTTCACTTTTTACCACTGTCCTGTATTCTGTATAATTACAGTGTATACCATCTGTGCTTGTTTTTAGAACAAAACAAAGAGTCAAACCCTGAAATTGCCTGGAATTACTCAAAGCTCACACTTTTGTCATGACAAAATAATCATATATTAAAAAAACATTCAAGAGAAACAGACCTAATATTAAAGGTCTGGTTCTTTTTTTTTTAGGCTGATTATAAATTATGTGGCATTGCTCCCAAAACCTTCATGTTAACTCCCCTTCAGCTCCTCTTATTGTTGAGTTATTCTATGAAAAAACTTGGCATGCAGATGAAACAATTGTAGTAACGTACTCTAGGTGTGCATGGTCATCTTTATAATGGCCTCCCTAAATTACGCAAAAAAATATAATAAAAATAAATACATATATTAAAAAAATATCTCTAACTTATCTATATGCATCAATGCATATGTAATAAAGTGTGTAACACACACAAAACTACACACACATGCACAGATGTAGGGCGCCTACAGTAGGTGTGTTATATGGACTGTTGATCTTTGTAATAATCCAACTGTAATTTCTGTATTCTACAACTCTTGGGGAGATTTATAAATCTCCATACAGTGGGCATCAATCATTCCTTCCCATTGGCTGTGTGCTGTCACATGATAGATGCTGTGGGTGGCCTCCTGACACCACAGAGTGGTTGAACGTTCTTCCATCAGGCATGGCTGAGCACAGCTCCTAATCCAGGTCCCAGTCTCCATCCCCTGCACACTACACCTTCTGCTCGAAGATGCTTGAGGAGTCTGGGCAGCATTTTAAGGCCCCCAAAATTTCATGAGGCATTTAAAATGTGTACATAGTTTGTTCATAATTTTTTTTTTATGACATTGATGAATGCAGTAGTCTACAAAGGTATTCATGGATATGTCAAAAATGCTTTTATTAGGAGCTTGATTGGAGAGCAAACAATAAAAATATTTCTTGGAGAATATTGAGGTTTGACTGCGTGGCTCCCAGTATTCATGAATGACAGGGTGATCAACTGGGCCTTTGGCATTAACATGGGTTTGAATGTTTTGCATTTGTGGGTTCTGAGGTGAACACAGTAAATCCACAGCTGTTCCCCTCTAATTCCAGCAAATGTGCGCTGGATGTGATCAGGCAAACTGGTAGAAACATTTAAAAAAATTGTTTAACTTACAGAAGCAAAACAAAACATAGCCTCCTTTTTTACTGTTAAGAGTGATAAAGCAATTGTTTTTGTTTTGTCATCCTTGCAAATGTGGCTTGCAAGGAGTGTAATCTTTGTATTAGATGTACAGACGTGAACAGGTCCGTCTAGACCGTGTGGGAGTGTGAAAAGGTCTCGGCACGTCTGAGCTGGAGTCGCAGAGGGAAAACTCTCCTCCCTGGGCCTTTGTGTGCTTTTCATTTCAGCCACTTCGCTCGTTCAAAATGGTGCTCCAATTTGAAGTTGTGTTCCCCTCCCTGTTATTCAGACCCCACTGAGCCATGAGATGGATAAAAGAGAGGAGCTTCCAGCTGGCCAAGGTTTTCATCTGCTTTCAAAAGACTAGAGTGAAGGGCACAGGGAAGTGAGGAGAAAGGAGGAACGAGAGAGAAAGAGGCAGAGAGAGGGAGAGGAGACGCAGGACGTAAGAGGGACGGTGAGGAAGTCAGGCTGAGACGGACAGAGGCCAGAGGTTTGACGGAGAGAGAAGGTTTGACACGCCATTAGAGCTCCTGCTCGCAAACTCCAGGACACAGGCGTGAAAGCTGCACACGGCGTGCACTGCTCTGCTGATCTCCACACTCTCCGTGCCATCCCAAGCAGTTTATCCACGAGACACACACACATTTGCACACACACACACACATCTAAGCTGAAAGGGAAGCAGAACAGATTGTGTCTTCTGAACCAGGCCATTAGCAAGGATTCCGATGTGATTGATGTTGGGTTTCTGTGTTTGGGAAGATGGGCTTTGGACTTGTCGTGCACGTCTGCCTCACCAGAACGTGCTGTTCGGATCAGGTATCTTACAGTCCATAACAACGTTCTCCATTCATCAGTGCAACTGATCAGACCCTACTACCACAGTCTGACTCTCCTGCCCTGTAGCAGTCAGACGGCTTCATCATTCATTGCATGCCGGGTAGGCACTCTCATACACTAGTGTCTTTTGTGATAACTGAGCTGAGGTGGAGTAAAAATCAAGCTCATCCATCACCCATCCACCCATCCATAAATCCATCCACTCATCCCTCCATTTATCCATCTGTTAGTTTGAGCATCAAAACTCCGACAGCGCTGGTTTGAAATGCGGGACCATGGAGCGCTTTTGACAAACCCCCTTCACAGCAGAGACAGAATCTAACCTGCCGCCTCTGTGAGGTGCCTTTCTGGTCACAGGAGTGTTAGATCTGGACACTCTAGACACACTGACGATGACTGAGGAGCACAAACCTTGGCTACAGCTGCGTCCACAGTGGCCACAACCGCCCGCGACCAGGTCCAGCCTCAGATTCAGCACTCCTCCACATACGCTCTCACATACAAAACCGCTAAGCCGTTAGAAAATAAGGTTACATTTAAAGTGAAAAGCTAAAGGCAGAGCAACAGCTCTGGGGTATGGAGTGGCTAACTGGCTAACATGTGCACCCCTCACAGTGACACCAAATAACCTTCATGTATTATTGAAATCAGAAGCTGAGGAGTGGAGTCACTAACAGTGCTATGAATGACAGTTCTGTCAGGGGTCCTTGACAAGTCTAGCAGTTTCTTCATCAGTCGGTCTGTAAAAAAGCCTATGTTTCTATAAAACACACACACACACACATACAGCCATTCCACTTCTGCTGTATAAAAGCAAACCGCTCCATGACCTTGCCTCTTTTTGTCCGAGATAATTTATACAAATGTAAGCGATTTCTCTCTCCGCCTTCCTGTCTCTCTGGAGCTCAGATTGGTTGGAGTCGCACTTGAGCATTGGAGAGGGCTAGTGTAGCGCACCGTTACACTACACCCTTTAGGCCTCCTTTGTCCCTATGGGCTCAACCACAAGAGAGAGAGAGAGAGAGAGAGAGAGAGAGAGAAAGAAAGAGAGAGAGTGAGTGAGTGAGAATGTGTGTGTGTGTGTGTGTCTTAGTGGTTCGCTGCAGTAGTACTGGCATCGACAGAACAGAAATTAAAGATTTGACTTGGTTCAGCGCCTCCTTAAATTAAAGATGTCTTTGTGTTATGACTAGCGGTGGTGACCGTTGTAATGAAAAGACGCCTACCCCAGCCCACAGCTGCAGTATACGGCAGAGAAAAACGAAGCGTAGCCTACATCCTTTTTTCCAGACAGTAAACACAGCCCATACTCCCAGCAGGACGGACTGCTGTTCTTGTCTCAGCTAAATCTGCACTGCACGTATTTGCCGTCCTTTTTCAAAGTAATCGATTCTGCTGAAGGATATGAAGCTACGTGTCGTCTGATAACGAGATGGTTTGGGACAATTTACTTATCAAGCCTGTTCCCTCCTCATATCTCAATGTGACATGCTGAAACAGTGTGTGCTAAACAGAGAGAAGAAAGACTGGGGGGGGGGCTTTACGATAAAGAAGAGTGCTCTTGTAAAAGCTAAACGGTAATAACTAAACTAAACGGTAAAAGCCACTGCTGAAATGGTTATTAAGTGGTCCAGTAACTAGCGGAAATGACGTGTAACTACGTTCGCGTTAGGCTATTGGCACCGCGTTAGCATTAGGCTATCGTTAGCGCAGTAGCATTAAGCTATCTGCTAATGCGTTAGCCGTAGGCTATCGTCAGTGTTAAGCTATTACAAACGCGTTATTTAGGCTATTGTTGGTTTGTTAGCTTTAAGCTAACGTGGCAGGAGGTAATGGGAGTAGGTGTGATGATTTTGATCTTTCTCTATGTCTCTATCTACCTCGAAATGCACAGCTTTCACGAAACCCTCTAACGTTTAAAGTTTGGCTTGTGTTGACACCAGGGCGGCCGGAGAGCAGAATCCACAGTGTGAACAGTGGTTACCATGCCACCAGCTCCTTTCACAGCCTATTGTAGGTCCTCTTTCTTTAGCGGATTATGTGGCCCTAAAGAAGAGCAGAGGTTTAGAGAACATGCTGTTTCTCAGAGTCTCTTTCTGTGTGTGTGCAAGGGTGTTACTCTTTTTTCAAATATGATCAGGGAAGGGAGAATGATGAGAGAGTGAGAGAGAGACAGGGAAGGAGGAGAGAAAGAAAGATGGAGGGAGAAGAGAGTTGAGATTCCGTTTAATTTATTTCTAGGTGCAAGAGTCTGACAATAAAAAATAGTAATAATAATAATAATAATAATAATAATAATAATAATAATAATAAAAACATTAATAGATCAGAGCCCAATTAAGTGTTAAGATCTTAAATGAGGGACAGATGGTAGTGGAAGTGTTCAGTGTAATGCTCACTCTAATCTACTTTAAAGATCATCCCTCTCCTCTTTTGGTTTGGTATTGCCTAGTGCTTGTTGTGGGCGTGGGTGTGGTTGACATGGGCGTGGCTATCATTGAGTGACTACTGTGGTTGTCATGGGTGAGGCTGTTGTGTTCATGGTTGTTGTGGGTGCGGTTGATGTGGGCTTTCCTGTTCTTTGCATGGTTGTTGTGGGCGTGGCTGCTGTGAGGGGGCTGAGTGAGTCGCGAGTGAGGTGCAAACTTTAGCTAAGGGGCGTGGCTAAAGAACAATAGAGAATTTAAATAATAGAAAGAATATGTTACAACCACAACTAGACAAGGCCATCCTTTAAAAGTCAGTCACTGATTAGGGAATCAGAAAACTAACCAATAGGCTGAAGGTTACTCTGAAAGAGCTGGAGAGATCTGCAGGTGAGATGGTAAAAGATGGACACAGGAAAACTATTTCTCAAACGATTTCAACAAGGCTGGAAGGCTTTATGGAAGAGTGGCATGAAGAAATATAGAAAAACACCACCCCCGCACTGAAGCATGGTACAATCCAAACACTGCTCATCACCCTGAGACCTCAACCCTCACAGTGAGGAATGGTGGTGGTAGCACCATACTGCTGGAATGGTTTTCATCTGCAGGAACTGGGAAACTGAAAGCCAGATGAATTGAGCCAAATTTGCAGGGGGTCTTTGAAGAAAACCTGTTCCAGAGACCCGAGACTGGCCTGGAGGTCCCCAACCCAACAACACCCCGTCCCTAAGGACACTGTCAGAGCTACACAGGAGTATCATGTGTAAAAGAGTGTACACAAAAGAAGAGTCGTTTAAAAATAATTATATTTAACCTTACCTTGTACCTTAAACGAATCCAGAGAAGGATAGTCAAAGTGAGTGAGAGAGAGGGAGAGAGAGAGAGAGAGAGAGAGGGAGTGAGAGGGGGAAGAGGACAGACTGATAAGTACATCAGTCCCACACAGAGCTGTGCTAAGTTATGGCAGCCTTACGTTTCGGTGAGATAACACCCTCAGCCTCATCTCAGGACTGCAGGACTGGAAATTGCGTGTGTGTGTGTTTGTGTGTGTGTGTATGTGTGTGTGTGTCTGTGTGTGTTTGTGCAATAGATGGCAGTGATAACATACACATGTAGAAATATTACCAGGAAAACTGAGGTTATATGAGAAAGCTTCTGTTGAGAGCTGATAGAGGTGTGTGTGTGTGTGTGTGTGTGAGTGAGTGAGGGTGAATGAGTGAGTGATATTCTTACTTAGTCTTTCTTATATCAGAAACATAAATATAGTTGACATTTGGGTAACAGCATTGTGTATATTTATGATGTCACTGACACACAAACACGCGTGTGCATGCACACACACACACGCAAAATGACATTTTTATCAAGTGCAAATCTGACAGATATAATAATGCCCAACCCTTAGCTGTTTCCTTTCAGAGCTGATTAGATCTAACCATATGCAGCTTTATTAGACGGTTTAATACTGTCTCTTACGTGGTTCTTATCGGTCTCACACCCTGCGTGTGTTAGTGGCCGTGTTGTCTTCGTGTGTGTGTGTGTGTGTGTGTGTGTTCTCTGGAGATGGTCGTTCTCGTAGCAGCCATCTTGCCTTTGGTTAGTGGTTGCCGTGGGAGTTTCCGTTGTTACCCGGAGCGTCAGAGCTGAACGTGTTTCTGGAGTCTAGCATGACTTCTGGTGTTTTTAATCACTTCTTCTCTCTCTCTCAGGTTCTCTTTTTCTTTCTCTCTGTCCCTTTTGTCTGTCTACCTCTCTTTCTCTCTGTATCTGTATGTGTGTCTCTCTCTCTGTATCCGTGTCTCTCTCTGTATCCGTGTCTCTCTCTCTGGATCTCTCTCTCTGGATCTCTCCTCCTTGCTGTCCATTTTTTCTCTCTCTCTGTATCTGTGTCTCTCTCTCTGTACCTCCGTCTCTCTCTCTGTATCTGTGTCTCTCTGTGTGTCTCTCTCTGGATCTCTCCTCCTTGCTGTCCATTTTTTCTCTCTCTCTGTATCTGTGTCTCTCTCTCTGTACCTCCGTCTCTCTCTCTGTATCTGTGTCTCTCTGTGTGTCTCTCTCTGGATCTCTCCTCCTTGCTGTCCATTTTTTCTCTCACTGTATCTGTTTGTCTCTCTCCCTCGTGCTCTCTCAGAATAATTATTCTCATGAATATATATTCCAGTTGTGTTTATAACTACGACAATAAAAGTACCACCACCACCAATAAAAATAAAACTAATAATAATAATAAACAGCAGTAACAATAATAATAACAGTTAACAGCCCTAATTAAGACTGTAACAAGGTTTTATAACAAGATAATATACACACACATTTTTCATGGGCGATTTGTGTGTGTGTGGGGGGTGTAATTATTTGGGTAACAGTAGTGCAAATGGGGAGGTGGTGATTCTCTGTGTCTCTTGTGCTGACATGTTTCCACATATTTTGTAGAAAGGGTTATTTAGTGCTCTACTCTAAGAAAGGTTTGCCATTTTTCATGTTGTCTCTCTCTCTCTCTCTCTCTCTCACTCTATCTATCTATCTAGCTCTCTCTCTCTTTTTCTCTTTCTCATCCCCTGCTCTCTCTCCATCCCCACAGTTTTGTCCAAAGGTTCCCACTTAGCAGAGATGTTGGTCTTTGGCATTATACCAGGGGTTGTGCTTGGATGTGTGTGAGTGTGTCACACATACTGCTGTATGACATTTGAAGGGAGATAATAGTGGCCAGACTCATTTGAACACTGTGAGACATTTTAACAAGGGAAACCCAAAGCCTTACTGTGAATTGTGTGTTTGCTTTGATCTGATCATTAGAATGTGCGCAGGACCTTGTGCTGAGAGCTGTGTGTGTGTGTGTGTGTGTGTGTGTGTGTGTGTATGTGTGTGTTCATGTCTAAGTGAGTCTCAGCTGTGTCTGAGTGTGTATGTGTGTGTGTATGTATGTTATGTATGTGTGTGTGTGTCTCTGTGTTTGTTTGTGTGTGTATTCATGTCTATGTGAGTCTCAGCTGTGTTTGTGTGTGTGTGTGTCTGTGTGTATATGTATGTTGTGTGTGTGTGTGTGTCTCTGTGTATGTGTGTGTGTGTTCATGTCTAAGTGAGTCTCATCTGTGTCTGAGTGTGTATGTGTGTGTGTATGTATGTTATGTATGTTGTGTGTGTGTGTGTGTGTCTGTGTGTGTGTGTGTATTCATGTCTATGTGAGTCTCAGCTGTGTCTGAGTGTGTATGTGTATGTGTGTGTGTGTGTGTGTGTGTATGTATGTTATGTATGTTGTGTGTGTGTGTCTCTGTGTGTGTTTGTGTGTGTATTCATGTCTATGTGAGTCTCAGCTGTTGTATAAAAATGCATAAAAATTATGGCTTCTCCCACAGAAACTTTAAAAATCTAAATCTGAACTGAACCGCATGATCCTGCATTAATCGTGTACATTGTTAACACACACACACCATCATTTGTAGTCAGGCATTATTCTGCACAGATTTGGAATTTTTTTTACACATTTAGATGAACATGAACTCTCCTCTTCTACCTCAGCTCATGAAGAGACAGGAAGAGAGACTAGAACAGAGACAGGAAGTGACCGGGAGAGACAGAGAGAGACTGGCAGAGATTAGGAGAGACTGGGAGAACCAGTAAGAGATTGTGTTTAAGAGGTTTCACCTGTTCTCATGTCCTTATATGCAAGACCTCCATCAATGCAGCTTTTAATAATAATTCCCTTGAATTTTTCATGAAATCAGGGGAAAACATTTGAGAAGTATTTTTTTTCCCTCTGGGGACCACACAGAATCATTTAATTCAGTACAAAAGTTCTTCCTTCACTACAAGCCCTGAGCAGCTGAATGAATAGTACACACATCAGCGTACACCACGTTATCAGACCTCATACTGCCTGAAATGCCAGCACCCGCCTGTGCTTCCACAGAGCAGTAGGGGGCGCCGTTCCCTCCTGTGGGGAAAAGAGAGATCATCTCCTGTGCGACGGTATTCGATGAGTGCCCTCGGGGCCCGGGTCCTGAGAGAGACACACACGAGATCCATATGCATGAGGTATATTCTGCAGCGATGTTTCCTGTCCACACAACCCAAAATCCTCTCTACCACCAGAGCCTCCACTGAGTAATACACTCCAAGTGTGTGTGTGTGTGTGTTTCTTTCCTATTCATGAGTAGTGAAGAAACACACAACCTTATGCTGTTCCTGCTCCCTCCTTACATGAGCCACGTAGGTTAGGTGGTGTGCCCCCCCACCCTTACCCCCACCTCTGTGTCTGTACACAAGGACACAATCAGGTCTGTGGGGGTAACTGGACCTACCCTTCCTCTTACATAACCAAACAAGCTCATTAAATAAATAAATAAATAATGTGGCCCTTACTCCATTCATGGGTTCCCAGCAAATTCCTCTTTGACACCTTCCTCCCTCTCCTCACTTCCTCTCTCCCTCGACCTCCGTCCATCACCTCCCTCTGAAGCAGGTCCGAACTCTTCCCTCAGCAGTCCTTCCTTACGCTTCGTCAGCTTCAGAGTGCTCTGAGGCCGCCGGGGGTCCGGGGCCGTTTACAGGCGGTGGAGATGCGTTCATCTCCATTTCAGACACGCTGGTGTGAAACGTGCTTGCATTCTCCCTGACCCTGCATTTTCAATGCTTCTCTCGTGTCTCTCTGTCTTGGTCTCTCTCGTGTCTCTCTGTCTCGGTCTCTCTCAGTCTGTCTCCCTTCCTCTGCTTTGTTGGATTTCTTATTTCCTTTTTTTCTGTATACTGCTCTCTAATTCTCTTTTTTGCTCTCTCTCACTCTTACATTCACCCCCTCTCTCTGTACCTCTCTCTCTCTCTCTCTTCCTCTATCTCTCTGTGACTCTCTGACCCTCCACGGTTCATTCACAGACAGGCTTGCAGTTCTGCAGCACATTTATTCCAGGCTCACGGGCTTTCTCTCTCTCTCTCTCTCTCTCTCTCTCTCTCTCCCTCATTCTCAAACTGCTTCTCATAATACGACTCCCAACCATGGCAGGCTTCATGGCACTCAATCTCTTTCTTTGTTCATTTTCTGCCTCTCACATCTGACTGCAGGACTCTGCTATATGTGGAAGCCTGTCCACACAGCACTGATCCCGCTTTCTTAACACGAAGATGATTCTCAAAGGTTTGACAGTTTTGTACAGTATAACAGGTACGAGGTCACAGTGCCCAAGGTCAAACCTGCAGAGAAATATCAACAAATAGAATCTTTCCTTGGATAAAGAGGCGTGGTTATTAGTGGGAGAGGTGGAGCTCTGTGGGCTCTAGTCCCACCTTTCATAGTCAAACTTGATGGGAACATGAAGGAAAGTGTAGGTTCATGAACAACGATGACAAAGCTGCTTTTACACACTGAAATGTAGTGAAAGGTTACATACCAAGTGAGAGAAACCAACACTGTTTACCCAAGACAGCCAAGTTCAAGTGCTGTACAAATAGTGCTAGCCGTATCGAAGCAGATGTAAAATATTCATTTCGACTGAATCACATGGCTAGAGTAAACAGAAATGCTTGCCAGCCTGACCAAGAACAGCAGGTTTAAAGCACCAGTTTCAAGATGAGTTAAAACTGTCAAGTTAAAACTGCACGTGTATCCTGAGGTATGAATGGGAGCGTGAGAAACCGCAACATACCTTCTACATGCCTTCTACACGCCTTCTACATGCCTTCTACACGCCTCCCACCACTGCTCCAACTCCTCCATCTGTAAACCTGTGGCAACGTCAGCTCTCTGTCTCATGTTCAGTGTGTCTGTTGTATCGTCTTTGTTGCTGTTAATATTTTAATAGAAGCTCATCCCGCGGTGTGACAGTAAATGGATGCATGGATGGATGGATGGATGAACGGACAGACAGACAGACTGGTCTGTTGGTGAGACTCAAAGTCCCTGGGGTTCGTGTTGTGCTTCTAACATCACATGATCGAAGGTCAAATAACTTCCAACACTAGAAGTGGTCACCATGCGATGAGGAGAGTCACACGATCGCACTCTTGGATTCCCGGGGCTGACATGACTTTTGCTCAGCTTGTCCCTCGGTTTCGGTGCAGAGTTGAGATGGATGGAACTCAGACTGTGTTAAACCCATCGCACTGAAGATTTCTCATGTCAGTTGTTCATGAGCTTCATGCAGACAGGCCTTGGTCCCAGCTGGTTTCCTGGCAGGAACCTGTTCTCTTTTACCGCCTCTCAGCACCCACAGCACTGGCAGGATTGATTGCATGTCTATAAGAGATTAATTACAGATGTGACGTGGTAAGATATCACATTAATCACTGGCTGCGTATCGGTCGTTAAAGCAAGGAAATAGGTTGATGCATCACGCTGACATGTTTAAGCCGTCGTAAGATGGTGCTAGAGCAGACTGGCGTGTGAAGGAGGGATGCAGTTCCCAACAGTCCAATGTTTATGCAAACAAGGAACTAAAATTTGGCGTTGATTGGCTGAAGACAGTGGCCTGAGGTGACAGGAAGTGATGTTTCTGGATCTTGTGTTAATGTTTTCATCTCATCTCATATAGTGAGGGTTGTGAGTTGTCTAGAGACACTTGGTATTGGAAGCAAGAAATACGGTTAACAGCCAATACAGCAGTTGTGAATCCCCTGCTCCCAGTTTAGATGGTTAAATTTTCATTGGGAATTTTGCCCAGGGTAATAATTTTTAAATAACTAGCATGAAACCACATACATTACACATGAGTCCCCCACCTTAACATAAATATTTTCTTTATGTATGAGACAATTACATAGATGTGACATAAACATAGATTAAGTTCATTTATAAACCAAAATAAGCAAATAACATACATATAACATGAGAACCAAAAAGGACTTCATTAAATGACTTAATTTTCCTTTTTTAACTACCTTTTAAATTAGTTTGAATTATTCAGTTACTGAATAATTCATAGTAGTTGCTGAACAATATGCCTTAAGATCAATAACTGAATAAGTCTGAAGTAAATATGGCAACACGCTTTCAATAAAAATGACAATATATTTAATCAAAAGAATAAACATCACCATGAATAAGAAATCAGGCAGCACTCAGACCAGCTGGGGTTCCCTTTACTCATTTGTACCTCAGCAGGACTGGATTCAGTGTTAATCCACGGGTTTGGTTTGTTCAGAGGTGTTCATGTGTAAACACAGCTGAGACTCCCCTCCCTCCACCTCTAGTCTCCAGCTTTCCCCATAAAATACAGAGATTATACCAAAACCAAGAAGTTTACAACTGTCAGGAACATAACGAACACACACACACACAACACATTTAGCAAAGTGTATGACGACCTCAAATATAATATGGAAAACCTACAATGAGTGTGCCTCAAGAAACAACAACAACAAAAAGTCAAAACAAAAACAGAAGTTTGAATAAAACAAACAGCACCCATTCAGTGGGGCTGTAGATTATGTGTGGTTGACTGGGATTGTAGCAGATTATGTGGTGTAGAAGTTTAGTGGATTATGTGCAGTGGAGTGAAATTGTGGTGGGATTGCAGTGGATTATGTTCGGTTGAGTGGGACTGAAGCTCTGGACGTTATTCTGTGGTTTAGGAGTGCTGTGGGGTATAACGTCATTTTGATCAGTAGCTTTGCAGATCCCAGTGCAAACTCCTACAAGCACACCAGATTACCACATCATGTGAACTCATAAATGAGGTCACCTAGGAGCTTCATAAACAAAACAAACAAAGATAAAGTAATACAGGAGAGTGAAAAAATAATCAAACATTTGGGTTAGGAGGATCAAATGATGTTGGATAGACCTTTAGTTGTGTTTGGGTGGTTTAAACCCAGGTTGGACCGAAGCTCAGAAGATGCAGTGAAGTAAGAGATTCTTGCCTGTGTTGGTGGTTCTCACTACTACAACAAGCTCCACCACAAATCTTCAATGTAAAAATGAACCTGTTACGTATTTTCTAATCGGTTATACGGTCTGACTTACACATTGATCATAGCAAGTCAAAGTAAATATCTTCACCATGTTCACTACTGCAGAATCTTCCTTTCAACGTTTTCCTCATGTCTGTGATGTATTTTGGATATGCTTGTAATCAGATGTCTGTCTCTGTGTCATGGAATTACTCGGCCTGCCTGCCTCGGTGTGATAATCAAAGCTTAAGGGAACCAGAATAGGCTCCAGCAGGGAGGTGTTTTCTGCTGAGTCTATATTAGCCTAATACCCTCTCCAATTACACCTACTCCTGCAGCTCCTACTCATTCCACTGTAAACGAGGATACTCCCAATTACTATAAATGAGGTTACTCCCGATCACTGTAAATGAGGATACTCCCGATCACTGTAAACGAGAATACTCCCAATCACTGTAAATGAGGTTACTCCCGATCACTGTAAATGAGGATACTCCCAATCACTGTAAATGAGGATACTCCCAATCACTGTAAATGAGGTTACTCCCAATCACTGGCCTTTTACCTTCTTGCTTTTGGCGTATTGAGTAGTTTCTTGTGGTTTTTCTTCTGAACCCCATTTCACAGCAACTGCCTTGTCAAAGTGACAGAGTGACTGCAGAATGTTCCTCTTCCACCCTGAGTGAGGAGCAGGTGTCCTTCCACCCTGGACCAGGAGCAGTTCCCATCCCACTCTGTTTCCCCAATAGGAGATCTTCAGGACTCCTCCTGCTACCGCAGTCCCAGGTCAACCATACACCTTAGCCATTACTGATACATAGGCACTATTTCTTTTGATCACTGTGAATTTCTGTTTAAATAAGTGGCTTTTTAAAATCTGAGTTTGTTTGTACTTGTTTATAATAAGTACTTTGACCTCTGTGTGGGAAACGCACTATACCAATTAATTTGCATCACATTGCTAATTACTACCAGTTACTGGTTACCACTACATTTCTGGCTCTAATAGTCCCATAGTTTAGAAGTACTTTTATAACACTATGTGCTAGTACTGCTGGTACCCGGACTAACAGCGTGAGGCCGATCTGCGATATTCCACAGCTATCGGTCACACTAAGTGGAACCTCTGGTCCCAGCTCTCGTTTCTCAGAGCAATTTGTGTTGTTGCGCTCCTGAGAACAACAAACGCCCAGGCACTTAACCAGAAGTGAGAGAGACGAGGAAAGTCAGAGGAATAGAACCAGACTGACAGAGATGAGAGAGAGAGAGAGAGAGAGAGAGAGAGAGAGAGAGAGAGAGAGAGAGAGAGAGAGAGAGAGAGAGAGAG
>JAOYMR010000003.1:935757-948057 GCA_025802075.1 Tenebrosternarchus preto
TGTGTGAGAGAGAGAGAGAGAGAGAGAGAGAGAGAGAGAGAGAGAGAGAGAGAGAGAGAGAAAGAGAGAGAGAGAGAATCATTGTGTTCCTTAGCGAAAATAACCTCTCTGGCAGTAAAGGTTAGTTGCTCCCTTGTTAATTTCAGCATCTGTGACAAAAAATAATTGGGAGGAAACAAGGCCATGCAGGCATGGGGCTGCCTCAGATCTGCAGCCTCCAAGAGCCTGGTCTTTTCATTTATTTATATTTTAAACAATTTTCCCCTCACACACAGCACTGGGGGACGTTAGCCGTCTGAGACGTAGGTCCAAATAGTCACTTACGGAGGCTGAGGCAGATCGATGATGACACGGCCAAGAGCCTTCTTCTTTCTAGAACGTTCTGCTTCTGTAGAAGAGGCATTTGCATGCACCCAGAACAAGAGCCTCTTTCTCTTCCAGGTAATGGGTAAGCGAGGGCTCAGGACGATCAAGATTCATTTAGATTTCTCTCCAGCTGAGCTCAAACTTAATCACGGTTCGGGCCAAGTATGGTTTTATGGATTTCCAATGAAAGGAATGGAGCATGCTGGGAAAGATGAAGACATACTCCTCCATCTCTCTCTCTCTCTGTCACACACACACACACTCTCTCTGACACACACACAAAAACACACACACACAGATTATCATCGTATGAGGACTTTGGGTCCATGCATCTTAGGAGACTATGGATGCATACACACACACACACACACACACACACACACACGCACGATGAGATTCACATTGGAATCAGGTGTATGGGAAAGGCAATAGTGTGTGAACAGTGTGTAGAGACCTAGTGAATCCTAAAGAAAGAAAACCTTTACAGCACAAATGAGAGAAGGAACTCATCTTTGGTCTGATTGTATCTCTCTCTCTCTCTCTCTCTCTGTTTATCTTTCTCTCTCTCTCTCTCTCTCCCCCAGGTCTTACATGAACTTTTCACTACTTTCAAAGATATCTCTTTCACTGATATCTCTTTCACTGGTATCTCTTTCACTGATAGCTCTTTCATGTCTCCTTCTCTCTCCCTTACTTCTCTTTTATTCTCTCTCTCTTATATTCTGTACATTTTGCTGTATAACATTTTCTCTCCAGCTGTCACCATTGTACTCATTCTAATTCTCTCTTCCTCTCTCTCTCTTCCCTCTTCCTCTCTCTCTCTCCCTTGTGTATTGCATGCCGTTCAGCTTCTCCATCTTTCTCCATTGGCCTGATTGTGTCGTGTTTCCATGGCCCTCAGACAGCTCTAATTCTGGCCATAAGAGCAGACGTGCTCTACGTTAGAGAGCGCCGACCACGTGAGCAGTCCTGACACCGTCCCAGTGCTCCCACTGCTTCCTGCTCCTCTCTGAGGCTTAAGCGCCACTGGGGAGACTGGTTTTCTTGGGTGTGGCAGCCCAGTTTGTGGAACACATTGTCGAGTGTTTTTCGTATGGACTTCTATTGTCAAGAGAATCCTGAGCAGACTGTCCTGAAACCACACAGACTGTCCTGTACCGCAGAGACTATCCTGTACCACAGTCTGCCTTGTCCACATGTTTGTACATAAATTAAAGATGTTTAATTTACAGCAAAACGCAGCATTTACAAATGGATATACATTTTTATATCCATTCCACATCCTGATGGGTACAAACTCTATGCTGCTGCAAACTGCCAGGACATGCCATGATAACAGTGTATGTCATGATAACATGCCATGCTGTGTTGTGATAATAATAGATATTATGTATGATTCATAATTCACTAGATTTTTGTGATTTTCTCTTAAAGGACTGTACTCATCTTGCAAATGGAATTTTTGGAATTTTGGAATCAAGAATTGCATACAAGTGGCTGAGATTGCCTTCCTACACAAGTCCTGCACCAACGTTTATGACGCATAACGGGGCAGGCGCTGACCTGGGATCAGGTTTTGCAGCTGAGATTGCCATTTAACGACGGAGCCCTTCCGTTCCTAAAAGCTCTGAAATAAAGACGCTGATCTTCAGTGTCTTGCCTCCTCACTGGAGAAACGATGGGTGAAGGGCACGTGGAAACGGTGGAGAGAGAGTTCGACATGCTAATCATCTCCCTGACATGCAGTCAGGAACACACACTTCATGTTCAAAATGATTTTCTTCATGACCTCCACCTCTCCAACAGTTGTACCTTCAGCTTCAACTCCCCTATCAGGCTTACAGTCACTGTAGAAAAGCGGAGTCAGAATTGAAAGCGGAGAGTGGTGGCAACTCAAAAGGCTGAGCAGAGGTGACAACATTGCATTAACATTTTACACATGGAACAGGCTGCTCTGTGAGGTGCAGTTCCACCAGCAGCTGCTAGGTGGTGCATCACCACCTTTGGTCTCAGAGACACACACTCTGATGAATGTACGATAAACACAACAGGTTAGAGGACATTATAAACACAAACCTCTGAATATTTATTAATGCATTTTTTTTTTGTTAATAGAGAAAGAAAACAGTGTGAAGGTTTATAATTCTGCGGTTGTTTTTCACGTGTGAACCCCAGGCGGTGACAGGAGGTAGTTCTGCTTCGCTGACCGCGTGAACGGGTCCCATCTGTATGCGCTGCGCCTCTCTATCCTCCCCCAGCTTTTCCCCCGGCCCAAGGTTAAACACCCTCCAAACTCAGAGTTTTGAGGGTTAGTCTCAACTTCACAGCTCCTGTATGATGCTGAGGAATATTTTAAGTCACTCTCAACCGATGGTGGAAAAGCTCGGCGGCTACTTTTTTTTACTGCAGAGTGGAGAAGGAAAGCCTGTGTAACAAAACTGGAGTACTTTAAGAAGAACTGTTCGTGTTTTAAATCACAATAAAACAAAATCTCCAGTGTGAATCTGTGTGTTTGTGTGTGTATGAACGATGGGCCTGAATCATCTCTGGGAGATCACCCACTAGCTTACATGGGGTTAGAGGCAGATGCAGCAGAGCAGAGACAGCTATTATTGGTGAGGTTTAAGAGGCTTGAAGTGGCAGGCTGTGTGGCTTGTGGGCGTTAAAAACTGCTTTATGATTCATTTGAGCATGGACTGGTGTCAGCCAATGGGCACCAGTCTGAAACCAGTAATGTTTGAGGTTCTCTCTGTTTCTGTGCCTTCTTCAGCCACAACTCTGGAATGTTCCATACCTCATCACCCACACAGAGATGGAGAAAGAGAGAGAGAGAGAGAGAGAGAGAGAGAGAGAGAGAGAGAAGAAAGAAAGAGTGAGGGGGAGAAGAAAGAAAGAGGGAGAGTATGTGTGTGAATGAGAGAAACAGTGAAGTGAATATCTGAGACTGATAAAAGAGTGAGTGATAGTGAGAGTGTGTTTGAAAGAGAGAACGTGTGTGTGTAGCAGAAAACTCTTTTGTGAAGAGAAAAAAAATCAGCAAAACACTTGCTGCTCTCCAAGAAAGCTGGCAGCAGCTCACACAGCTGCTTCCCTTAGTGCTGAGTATTGACTCAACCTGCCCTGAGTATCTCCTCACCCTACCCTGAGTATCTCCTCACCCTACCCTGAGTATCTTCTCACCTTACCCTGAGTATCTCCTCAACCTGCCCTGAGTATCTGCTCACCCTTATGATGAAATGATGTGCCATGATGATGACATGACTTTCCCTTATTTTAGTATCAGGACCAATGTTATTTGAGTAGCTATTAGCGAACTAGCTAACTCTTAGAAGTCATCAACATTGTCAAAATGCTGCAAGACATTTTTATCTGTTTTTTTAAAAACTATGTGAACACATGATATACGTTTATAATAAACACTTATACACTTACAATATACACTTATGAGTACTTTAATTTACTACAGTGCATCTGTTAGAATGTTTTTGTCATGAAGTTCAAAGGTCATGAGGTGTTCAGCTGTAACAGCGTGTTCAAAACATGTCCGGAAAGTTCCACACTCATTTGGGAGTATCACTAAGTAGCCTGTGAGAACAGTATGTACTACCATTACAAACAAGTGCACAGTGTATAGCAGATGATTTCAGATGTAGCCCTGGTCTTGTTCTAACCTGATCACGTGGCTGTATGTTAATGTATGCTAATGTATGCTAATGTATGTTAATGAACTTAGCTGGTCTTGTTCTAACCTGATCATGGAACAAAGAACAGTGGAGCCGTGTTTGAAGCGTGTGGCGCGTTGAGAGTTTGAAGTGTTCTAGCCTTGTACAGGTGAAAAAATTCTGACATATCACGTATGTTTGTTAATAAAGAGAACTCACCTGCAAAGAGTAAATGTCATTTTCAGGGTGTGTATAAAACATGTGTTTAGATGGTCTACACAAAGACCAACAGGACAAATATATTAAAATATTTAAAAAATGCATTCAGCACTGAGAACTACGTTGGCTATTGTCTTTAATAATGCTCATAATAATCCTCGTAATAATGCTTGTAATAATGCTCGTAATAACTCTTGTAATAATGCTCATTGACCAGTCTATGTCCAGGCACATGTTCCTGGAGGTACGAAAAGCAGCAAGAGTTACAATGCAACGGCTTTATTTCATGAAGCTTGCTGAGAAAACTGGAGTGGATCTACTGCCTTGTTAATGTTGGTCAAACGTTAGCTCAGGTTCCACGTTACTTCATTACATTCAGAGACAGGCGTTTACAGCTGTTTAATGTTCAAATGTCCATGTGGTGCAGATGAAACCCTCCCTTTGGGATTTAACCTCAGCGGAGGAGCAGTTCTGTTGATCAAGAGCGTTTGAACACATGGGTTCAACATATGGGCTTTTTTCTTCTTTGATCGAAGTTTGCTTTCTGCATAGTTGGTGGTGCTGCCCCCTGCTGGTCTGCATGGCACCTACACAAGTAACACTTATTGTTCAATTCTATCTCAGTGAACCATCAATGGATCTAGGTTTCAGGTCCAGGTCTGAGTAGAACTGCTGCCTTTTATGTGATGTCAGCAGGTTTTATAAAAGGGAGAAGATTGGGGGTGGGGAGATGGTTAAGAAAGATGAGAGAAGTAAGTGATTGATAAACCCAGCTAGGGGACAGTTATTGTATGGAGATATTGGGTGTTTTGACCCGTTTAGACATTTAATGCGAATCCGGCGTGTGGGTGACAAAAGCAGATGACCCTCCTGCGTTGGAGGGTGCTGTGTAGTCTCAGCGGGTAATGCGATGGATAACAGAGGCAGGCGGAGAGCGTTTTCGTTCACACCGTCTGCTTTGAGCTCGAAAACGGGCGTCTGCATGAAACACCACTCCAGCTGGGCTGCACGCTCAAGTCCATTAGAGTCCCAGCTGTCAAGTGGAGCATGCACGGACCAATAGGAGATCAGAGTGATGAGCCGAATTTGCATGTCACAGGTGAGCGTCAGGGTTGGAGATATATTTGGCTTAGAGATCACAAGATCCGGAAGCAAGAGTGCATCTCAGTGTCTGATAAAGTCGGCCTCTTCAGCTTGAGTCACATTTCAGGCATATTTTGAAATGCTCGTGACTCAGTTGGGACTTTTGCTTAACTGACTCGTCACTCGACTCGAAGAAATTAAGATAAAACAAGAATCTAACTGATCGTTTGAATAAACCTTTCGAAGGAGCAACTATGTCATACGAGTGTCTTGCCTGTTCTGAGACGGTCGTGCGCATGACTTTTTTCCCTTTTGCAGCTTATGTCTCTTTCGTACTATTACACACACACACAAAACGTGAACCATCACCTTCAGATTCAAAATCCGTGAGTCAGACGGTCATAATCGAAGTGCCACATGCAGCATTAAACATAAAGGACACTGACAAAACGATGTTGAATTTTATACGACATGTTAAAACACTGGTTAAGACATGAAACATGCTAGCTAGCCTGTCGTCAGGATAAAACTATGATAACCAGCTAAAGCCATAGCAGTGGATGTTTTTTCTAGTCTCAGTATCCTTTTCTAGATTTCTTTACATGTTCCATTGCTGCCTTTTTCTCGTCCGTTAATGTTAGTTTGCAGCGTAAACGTAACATGAGGTTTTTGTAAATGGGAAATGCTCGTCTGCGGCCTCATAAATAAAAGATGTTAAACTAGAAATGATAAGACTAAACTAAAAAAATGTTTAAGGAATACTTGAGACTCAATAGAGACTCTTATCTAGAGACTCAGGAATTGACTCGCACCCAAGAGATTCGAGTCTTGATTCGGACCACACAAACTCAGGACTCGTACAAACTGAGTCATGCGCCAGCTACTATGTATAAGAGAGTTTATAAAATCGGCAAAGAAAAAATATATTGTCACTTTACTATTCTGCTTATCTTGGCTGTCACTGGGCTCATAGTCATGTAACTTATCACATCGCTATCGTTTTTCTTTTCTCTCACGCTCTCTCTCTCTCGCTCTCTCTCTCTTTCTTGCACACACACAGAAATTCTCCAAAATAAAATAATAATCATATATTCATCGACATTAGTGTCATTTCCAGCCTCATACCTCATAATTATTACCCCAATATGCAGACATCAATGTAGTTATGGGGAGCCAAAATGAGAGGCTGTGGGAGTGAGAGAGCGATCGATAGTTTCAGATGGGTCCGTCAATAATGAAACTAGGCTATGGTGGAAGCCATGTTGGAGCTCAGCAGGTGTCTTTGGGCTCATTAGTAGAGCTGTTTGATCTATAGGGGCTTGTCTAAGTGTGTGTGTGTGTGTGTGTGTGAGTCAAAGAGAAAGGAGTGATGAGATAAGAGAAGGTAAGAGTGAGGCAAACGCTTATTCACCAGAGGCAACCTGTTCATCTCTGGTAAAATAAGTTGCTTAGAGGGATTAGAATTCACACGAACTCTTTTGTTGCATATACAAGCAGATGCGCGCACACACACACACACACACACACACACACACACACACACACACCCCATCAGCACACACATAAATGCATCTCTGGAGACTGAATGAACAGGTGGTTCCATTAATATCACTTTGCAACATAGCTTTTAGCCTGCAGAGAAAAACATACACGTACACACAGTGTGTGTGTGTGTGAGAGAGAGAGAGAGAGAGAGAGAGAGAGAGAGAGAGAAATAGAGAAAAGGAGGGGAGCAGGAGAGAGAGAGTCCACCACAGCTTTGTCAAGGTTATTTCAAGTACACACCCATCTCTGCTCATCTAAGTGTAGCACAGGTTCTATTAAATTAACCTGAGTAGTGGTGGAGTATTCCTGGTCATAACTATTAATTTCCTCTCTAAATTCAATCAATTAGGCCATCCAGGCTGTGACAAATATCGCCCGTCCTGCCTTATTTCACTTGTCACAAGAGCAGAGCCATTTTTATTTGTTTATTTCTTTTTCTCAAACGTCTTGTGGAGCTGAAGCTGTGTGTGAAGCTGCGTGGAGCCTGGGTCCAGCCTGGGTCCAGCCTGGGTCCAGTCTGGGTGCGACCTGCTCCCAGACGACTTCATTTCTGAAGGGAAATGTAGAACAACAGGACAGCCCCTGAGGCTCCGCCCACCCCATGCCGTGACTCATATTAAAGCTCCTGCAGGGGGTTTGGTCCTTTTATCACCCTCTTCTCTCTCTCTCTCTCTCTCTCTCTCTCTCTCTCTCTCTCTTTTCCTTTTTTAGGCCTTCTTTTTTTCCCCCAGGCTGGTCGGGATCATTACGTATGGATGGATGTTGTTTATTGAGCACCGCCGTTGCAAACCCCCCCCCCCGCCCCCGCCCTTGTGGCCCTGAGCGAGCCGGCAGAAAGTAGGGATGACACTCATCCATTCTGCGGCTGAAAGAGGGTATGATGGTCGTTTCGTTTCCCCACCCCCGTGTGGATGTTGTTGTTCGTTTTCCCCGTGGAGAGAGCCATTCCCGGTCCTAATGAAATCATAATGGAAGATGACACCACAGTTCATATCCCTTCCACTGTGGAGGACACTACATCATGGACCAGGTGTGTGTGTGTGTGTGCGTGTGCGTGTGTGTGGTAGGAAGCAGAGGAAACAGCTGTCAACTGAAGATTTTTTGAGAACTTTATTACTTTTAAGAGGAGGATCAAATGAAATCTCACATGCCCCAGACAAACAGGAGGCTCCCCCAAAAATATACAAAACCCTTCACAGACTTTCTTCCAGCAGCTCGTTTGTCCAATCTCTGACAAAGGTTCAGTGTTTTTAAACTCCATGCAGCTCCTGAGTCTGTTTTACTCTCTCCTTGAGGATTAGTGTGGAAATGCTTTTTTAAACATCAAACTCCCACTGAACTAAATTCCACTGCCTTTCAACAGGTACATCTTCATACACAAGATTCATCCACAGGAAAGAATTCATCATCATTCATGAATGTTACAGTCAGTTAGAATATATATCGTTCTTAAACTTCAGCACACTGAACGTCGCTATGTTTTGAAGATATATAATATAAATATATTTCATTGTATTTCACACGCACTGGTGCTGGACTTCTGGTGTCGTCTCTGTTGTGACCACAGTGCATTTAAAGGGGAGGAAATGCCATTGTTGTGAAGTCCCGTCAGCACTGTGTGTGTGTGTGTGTGTGTGTGTGTGTGTATGTGTAGGTGTGTGTGTGTGTGTGTGCATGTGTGTATGGATTTGTGGCCCAAATATATGTGTGGCTGTATACACAGATCAGAATGTGGTCATCAGATCATGTGTGTTTGTATATGTGTGTTTGTTGAAACCCAACAGAAGTGACTCATTACCACGGCGACTTCGCTGTTGTTGAGATGATTGAGGGCGGGACAAATAGAGCGACGTTTACTGCAGGCAAGTCCATAATTGTTGACACAGTCGGACACACAAACCGAGCCAGAGACCAAGACACACTCCACCAGCAGAGCAAGGGTAACAGAACACATGGAGGCAAACAAGACAACCCAGAACTAAACACAGCAACACCCAACAACGACATGCACCACCTGAAACTAATAAGGGGGCAGAAAAGGAACAAATCCAATACAAAAACAGGAACACTATGGCGAGACGTCACCGTGGGAACCGCGACACCGGAGGAGAGTAACCGTGACGACCAAGACAATTGTGCACCTGCATGGCTTGCTTTACCTGGTCACATTTAATTATATTACTAATTACATTTTTTAATGTAAATTTCATAATTTTGATGCATTATATTGTTAATGTCTTGTAAATTTATAATAATAATAATCATAATAATAATAATAATCTTGCATACATTGCACTCATCAATCACATACATTCCCACTATTTAGATTCCTTGTGTTCACCAGCTCTGCCATCACAGCTGCAGTGAGGAGTTAGTGCTGTTTGCAGGTAGTGAAGAACCAGCAGAGGTGTGACTCAGAGGGTCCGTAGACCTGCCTGTTCACGTGTAGGTGCCTGGAAGGCAGTTCAGGCTCCAGTATGGTGAGGGGGGATGAGGGCGTGGCATGTTGTAACCCCGCCCCTGTGCATGTTGAGATTCGTTACACTTACAATCTGGACTCTTTCAAAAGCAGCACTGAAATCAATAAGATTGAGAATCCACCCTGGGAATTTTATTGTTTTTGCCAGTACATGGAGAGAGAGAGAGAGAGAGAGAGAGAGAGAGAGAGAGAGATAGAAAGAGAGAGAGAGAGAGAAATAGAGAGAGAGAGAGGGAAAGTTGCATTTTTATTATTGAAACGTTATTGAAACAGACAAAAAGAGAGAGTAAGAGAGAAAGAGTGAGAGAGAAAGAGTGAAAAAGAGAAAGTGTGAGAGTGAAAGAGTAAGAATTAGTGTATCATCCTCTTCATTCCCTTCTACAGAAAGGGAATCCCTGACGTAACACTTCTGACACTCTTTCATCACATAAGCATACAGTGTCATGTTATGTTATTCTCTTTGTAGGGTATTTTCATGGACCTGTGTGTTATTGTAGCTAAATAACTAATGTCTTCAGTTCATCATTATCCTCAGCCAAATTTACCTTTTGTTTTGTGTTTCTCTGTGTCCTGCCAACAAAAGACGTTCCTTATTTTTTCTTCTTCACACTGCCAAGTATCCACACACACACACACTCGCACATGCACAAAAAAAGACACAAAAATGATCTCTTTTCCGCTTCAGTCAGTCATTTTGTTATTCTTTCCACTTCACAGGCATACACACACACACACACACACACATACACACATTGTCCAGTTCTATAATTCTGAGAGGGCCCTGTTAAGCTAGTCTGCAGATGCAGGTGGAATCAGAACAGGCACTGTAAGGGTTTTTTCACCTCTCCGAGGTTCAGCCAAGCTAAACAAGCTCTTCTGATGGCAGCTAGTCGATCCTGTCAACATCTTATTTTCACCCCTCCCCCCCCCAACCAGCCTGTTGTACTTGCCAGTACATCCAGAGCCGAGGTCCCCCGTTTGGTTATAGATCACATCTTTATTGCAAGTATTGCTTACTGCAAGTAATCTGTTAAACAGAAGAATGTAACTGATTATATTACTAGTCAGAAACTTTGAATACGTTCTTTGCATGAGCATACATCGTTCAGTATGTAGACAGGAACTGGGCTGTACAGGTGAAGTTTACGCCTCAAACTTTAAAAAAATAAATAAATAAATAACTTAAAAGTATTTAGCAAGACGGATGGCCGTAAATATCACAACGAACGACAGAAAGATTACACAAACTACTGAGGAAATATCACAGCCTGATCCACGATAACCTCTTGCTCCTTCTTTAATAAGTTCGTGTGAAGTACGGTTTCTGCCTCTGCTATAATTTTAAAGAAATTAAAAAAATAAATTAAAATAAAATAGAGCGCTAACTGAAAACTTTTATTACCTGTTTAAATCATTTTTCTTATGTGTTCAAGTCGTTTGCTTGTTGTCATGGTAAAGCTAAAGTAAGTGTTTATCTGCACATGCGCATAATTTTGTTGCATGTAAACGGACGTTTGTAGCGTTTATGTAAACTGAAGTTTGTAGTATATAAACAGAAGGAAAATGTTTGTCAGATTGCTGAGTGTATATAAACAGTCTAATCTAAAACCGGAACGAATTCAAAGGATTAGAAAAATAGTTTGCAGGTTTAGAACACACAACACGGCTGGAGGAATGGGATGGAGGTGTGTATGGTAGGTGGAGACGTTTATCCACACCAGAGCAGGGCGGAGTGTGGCATCTCACCATTTCCCCTCCTCAACTTTACCGTAACTCTGACCACAGGAGAGTTTATGGACCGTGGAAAAACACACTCGCATGATCCTTCAGAGTGAGGTAAGTCTTGTTTTACCTTGAAAGGTGCTGTGTTATCCAGAAGTTGATTAGATTTTTTATACCATGCAAAAGCCAAAGGTGTTGCAAGCACCTGTTGAGTCTTTGACTACCGCATGGCCTGGTGCAGACAGACTGCTTCAGACGAGACGCACAGGACAGTCTATCGCTAATAGCATTCATATCCTTGACCTGCCGGGCACCGCTTACATGTAAATGAGACTCGGAGAACTGAAATTAAATGGCAAATCTCCAAAAGAAATAATGAATTATCGTCAGCTGCTTCATACGCCTGCACAGGCCTGTTTATGTAAGCACCATTGGACTGAGAGAGAGAGAGAGAGAGAGAGAGAGAGAGAGAGAGAGAGAGAGAGAGACCTGTATTCTCACATACATTATTGATAGCCAATGCTGTCTGCTCCCATCTGGCTATAGTTCTATAGTTCTGTTTCCCTGCATGCAGACGAGACCAAGGTCATTCATGAAATGAAAGGCTGTTATGTAATACAACAGACAAATGTAGAAACCAAACTTTCTCCCTCTGTCTTTTTCTCTCTCTGCTCCCCTGACTCTCTCTCTCTCTCTCTCTCTCTCTCTCTCTGTTTCTCTCTGTCTCTCTGTTTCTCTCTTTTGAGTTTTTTTTGTGAGAGTGAAATGATCTGGGAAGTCTATGTGATCTTAATGGTACATGGGGTTATATCACAATAACAATCTGGCTGTTGGCTCTTTTTCTATGGCAGTTTTATGAATTGGACAAAAGCCAAGAGGGAGAATAGGGTGGATCAGGGGAAGGAGAAAAAAAAAGCCAAAGAACAGCTTGTAGTGACCCTCCATTTGTCACTGACTCTGTTGGAAAGAGTCCAGCCAATTTGTTCTGACCCCCTAATACTCTTTGAACTTCATTTTTAAACCTTTGGACCTTCAGTGCTGGTGTTCAAGAACACAGGAGAAAATCCTTTTGGTAGGAGAATGTGAACAGTGCTGTGAAACCTCCTACAGTTACGCTGCAGGAATATGTGCGATATATAATATAAGGGCTGTTTGGTTAGCGTCTTAATTTAATTGCACATCCACTTGGATGGGTGTTGGGGGCACTGTTTGTGTGTGTGTGTG
>JAOYMR010000003.1:968426-979930 GCA_025802075.1 Tenebrosternarchus preto
CACACACACACACACACACACACACACACACACACACACACACACACACACACACACACACACACACACAGCCCATTGCTCTCTGCCAGTGAAGTGCTGATCTCATTCTCTGTCTCTCCCTTCTGTCTCTCTTCTCTCTCTCTCTTTCTCTCTCTGTATATTTTACATACTGCTTGTGCTGGGTACATTATAAATAACGTCTAGTACATTATGTTTATAGCCAAGTATTAAAAGCTCAAAATATTTATGTCTCTTTTCCTTTGTAGATGATGGTTAGTTTGTCAGGCTACACTTTCCATGCACTCTCAACTGAAGATGGAGTTGTTGGCATGACTATACAAAATGTGCTGTTGCCAGTGTATTGAAAATGTTTCCATTTTAACTTCATATACTAATAATAGAAACAGATAACAAATGAAAATAATAGAAATAATAGAATTACTACTACTAATAACATACAACAGATAATGTTTTGAACTATGTAATATGTTATCATATTTAGTGTAAGTGTGTGTGTGTGTGTGTGTGTGAGGGGAGGCTGTCTTGGTCTGTCAGGTGATGACACTGATACGTATTTTGCAACATTGAGGGCTGATTTGTGTCCTGATGTGTGTCCTGCTCCAAGAAAGATTTTTCATGCTGGGTCACATGTTTGTAATTTGAGATTATGGTTTGTATTTTTAATGTGAAAATGTCACAGAGGTTTTGAAATTGTTCACAGTAAAGAAGTATCACTCTCTCTCTCTCTCTGAGAGGCCAGTCTTCCCACTCTGAGGGAGGTGGCCAGCCAGTCTACAGCAGGTAGCAGGTAGCTAGGCTAATCACTCCTGAGAACTAAGCGCATCTGGCTCAGCTCATTATCCGACTGCATGAGAGCAGCGAGTGTGATGTTCACCCCATTCACCAGCAGAGTCCTGACAAGGGGTTTGTGATACTGCCACCATAACTCCTCCATTTGTGCACGAAATACAGACCCAGAACTCTGAGAGAGATGGAGAGAGAGAGAGAGCGAGCGAGCGAGCATGCAGATACGACTGAAATGGCTGTCCAGGAAAACATACAGAACACATTCGTTCTCCCAGCCGTGATCATACAGACAGGAGCTGGGCCTCCAGTGGTTCTGATCCACTGCCTGTTCAGACCCCGTCTCGGGTCCTTTGTGCTCGGGCCCTGTTTTCGACACGCTGCTCCAGCTTCACTCCTCCCAGCTGCCCCGCCAACTCCGCCTCCACAGTTGCACGTCACATGACCCTGCAACCGCGGACACGTCGCCCAGGGTGCGGAATTTTGCAGTAGTGTTCTTCCATCGGTGCGGTTTCTATAGCGATGAAGGTCCGGCTGAAGAGATCCGGAGGGAGCCACAGGTGGAGTGAACCCCCTCCCACACCTCCGTTTATTACGTCCTCTCACTCTCACTGTTAACCCAAACTGAACTCAACAGAACAGAACAGCATCCCTTTAGAAGACAGCGTGAACCCTGTGTAGACAAACTCACCATGAATCAAACTCCCCTCCCCATCAACAGAAGGTGAGGGAGAAAGTGAAGTTCTGAGAGTTGGAGGGGCGGAGCTTTTCTCCCCAATAGGCTGAGACTGAAGCTACATCTACATAGCTCCTCCCACACACACTTGTGTTGCACCTTGTTTGCACACAGCTCTCGCACACGGCTCTCGCACACGGCTCTCGCACACGGCTCTCGCACACGTCAGGGCCACTGCTGGAAGCCTCGGGTCCCTCTGGTGTTACAGTGTTTCAGAAGTCATTCAGGGTTACTGCAGAGCCCCCAATTAAGAGCCTCTCAGAGATGGAACCTACCTGAGGTGTTTGTCTGTATGCATAATATTCTGGTTGTGTTATTGTGTGTGTGTGTGTGTGTGTGTGTGTGTGTACGGAGGGGTGGAAGGGGAATGTCAGATCCATACCTCCACTTGCGTGGATAGTAGATCTGACTCACGTTTCTGACTGTGCCGAGTCCATGGTGGCTTGTCTGCTGACGTTTAGAGAAGTGGCCGTCAGGGTTCCTCTGGCTGGTGAGACAGCTTCACACCCACCTCGCCTCCGTTCCACCACAGCAAAGCAGTCATCCCAGCAGGCCTCGTTCCGAGCGCGCTCAGTGGAGAGGTGCGGGCCGAGAGCGGGCGTCATGGCGATGCAACGCGCATCACTACGGGCCTTTTGTTCTGACAGTATGGGGGACGTCGTTAGAGCCTGTGAGTGTCATAAACCAAGAACGCTTTCAGTGCCGCTGACAACACACAGGCCCAAAATTTAGCCTCCGCTGCTGCTGCTGCTGCTGTGTGTGTGTGTGTGTGTGTGTGTGTGTTGGTCATGGAACAACTCTGACAACACTGTAAAAATTGTCATGGTTATAATTAGCATTAGCTGTGCTGTTGGCTTAGTTTAGACATTTGTGTTATTTAGCTACTTGGTTGAATAAAAACTCAACCCTTCCCATAAGCATAGTGCTACCAGTCTGTGTGTGAGACTGCAGATCTGTAGATACATGGTGTTCAGAAGCTTCCACCTCTTTCCACGTAGCTCCACTGGAATAACCTATGGAATAGCTGGGAATGGAGACGGGTCTGACCTTAGCTAGCTTTCTCTCACTGTCTGAGAAAACACACCCACCTTTTGTCAGGGTCTAATTAGTCGAGAGGATGGATGATTTGTCTGTTAACATTTTCTGTGAGAAGATATTTGATCGATCTTCTGTGTCTGGGTTTTAAAATGCCTTTCCTTTCTTTTCGATGCACGGGTTCAGAAGATCATGGGTGAACATGAAGGATTAGAAGTGGCGGGTGGGCTCATGGGTAGAGGGCGTGGCCCCGCCTCACCTGACGAGAGACAGCCAATCGGAGAGCTCGCTGTGTTTGCTGATGAGTTTTGCCGAGGGTTGATTCGTTCTTTCTACCTGTGCTCGAGAGCTCGGATAGCCAGGGTCTCCCATCCTGACAGATCGATACAGAAAAAGCCATGTAATTGTTCACAGTGGAGCTGTGAAACACCGGGTTAAACCTCAGTCAAAAACTTCCCATTAGCGTTTGTCCAGAGGGATCCTTGTCCTACGAGGAATTCTACAACTCTGTGATTGACTTTTCAACACTTGTGGTGCCATAGAATAACGGATAAAGGAAAATGCTAGGATAAGCATTTATATATATATATATATATATATATATATAATTGCTTGTATTTGTTGTATTGCGTTTGTGCATAAACATTGGCTACAGTGTGACTGTCACTGTGGGCGGGATATTGTGGGGTGGGGCTATGGGCGTGGTTGTGGGTGGGGCTATGGGCAGGACTGTGGGTGTGGCTGTGGGGCGGGGCTATGGACAGGACTATGGGTGAGGCTGTCGGGCGGGGCTGTGGGCGGGGCTACAGGACCATATGAACGGGACGGTGTAACTGTGTGGGAAGGGAGACTCATCTTGTGTTTTAATCAGCAATGGTTCAGTTGTGTTGAGGCTGGACTCAGGAATTCCTCTCTAAGCGCTTAGTTTCGCCGTAACAAATGACAGGTCTCACTGTACCACCTGCTGCCATATTCCCCCAGAGAAAACAACAACACCATGACCAGAACTGGCTGGCACGCTCTCTCTCTCTCTCCTTCCCCGTCTCTCTCTCCTCCCCTGTCTCTCTCTCTCTCTCTCTCCCCTTGGATGTGGCATGCTGTGAAGTAAATTACACACTGGCCCTGCAGGTGCTAACGTCTCTACTGAAACGATTATTTCTACCTCACAGAAGATTGCTTTGGTAATTATATGTATCATAATTAAATTTGATCAACTCCTCAGAGGACGACAATCTCCACTGACCCATCTTTGGAGTTTTATCTCTCCTGCAGACAGAGGGAGATACGTTTCCCTGACGCACAGCGAGACGCTACTCAAAACTTACAGGCGTTTTTCACGCAGTTTGCAGTGCTTACGGGCGCGGCGGTTTCAGAGTCCGTGACACAGATAGGAAGGCTTGTGTACTGCGATCAAACAACCAGAAGATCGACCGCGGTTCTGGTGCACTTCTGTTCTTTTAGATCGGCATTCTGAGAGATGCTGTAATCATTTCATCTGCAATAAACAGGAAAAAGCAACATTTTTTTTTTCCTGATAAGCCACGTAGATGTTCCTTCCACACACATTCTCTTATCCAGAGTCAGTTATAATGTCGGTAATCTTACAGAGGCAGGTGTTAGGGACAGTGTGGTGCACGTCACCCAGACAAGGGACTGAAGTCCAGAGGGACAACAGCGTAGGTACGTATTGTCCTACCACACACACACACACAAACACACACTCCCCAGTCAGAGTGTGCGGTACAGCAGGAGCTGTCTGGAGGTTTTTAAAGCCACATTAAAACGATGTGCTCCAAGAAATCACATCCACATCCCTGCACCGTTTCTGCCAAGGGTCCCAAATGAATAATACACCCAGCAGCTATGGGAGCTCAACCAGCGCACGGATCCAACGCTACGGCGGCCCGGAGGGGACAAGCGGCAGCAACGGAGGGTTCGGATAAGAGGTTCCAACCCTTTTGTGATGAGCTGAGTGCATGTTGCACTGCTGGGGAACCATGGAGGCTTTGGAAGATGAGTGCTGGTACAGGGGAGGGGAGGGGAGGTGAGTGAAGTGATGGCAGCAGCTAGAAGGATATCTGTGGAGGTAGGGTTAACCCTAGAATGACCCTCAGAACAACGGTCAGAACAACTCACTCTCTCCATCTCTCTCTTGTTCTCCTGCCTCTCGACGAACTAGATTGTAGAAGATGGGGCTACCAAAAGCTTATTTTCTCTCTCTCTCTCTCTCCCTCTCTTTCCCCTGTATTTGGCATGCTGTGAAGTAATTTTCTTCACAAGGTGATTGCATGGTCAAAATATATGTACGTTTTATATTTATATATATAAAATGTATGATGGAGAGAGCATGAGAGAACAAGGACTGAGAGGAGAGGTCATCCTAACATCATGACGTCTACAACTTTCCGATATTTTTCTGGCCAACTAAACAATGTCAAGTTGTCGTTTATAAACACAGAACTGAAAAGTGTTTGGGTGAGAAGGGCAACAAACACCCGTGTCCATGGGAACCACTACGAGTGCGCACTACGCTCCCTCTGCGACCCTTACGTATCCGTTCCTTTTGGTTTAATTACAGCCGTAAAGACAGGCACGTCAATTAATAGCAGCGCGGCTGGATCGGCAGCCCTGTGTTGAATTAGCCCAGTTAACAGCCATTAAAAACGCATCATTGGCGATCAGCGTGGTGTCACAGGTGCGATTACGGCGTCTCGGTTAGCTGCCACGGATCTTTCCCTGACCTGACGCTGTCGGAAGCAACAGCACCCGCCCAGAAGGATGGAATTCAATCAACTGGAGAAAAACAGAGAAATATGAAAGAAATATGAAAAGATGATGTATAAAATAGGCGTAATGGTTGGAGGGTTGGCATGGTAACGGTCGGGTGTGGTAACCCTGGAAGGTTTGGCATGGTAACGGTCGGGTGTGGTAACCCTGGAAGGTTTGGCTTGGTAACAGTGGGCCGTGGTAACCCTGGAAGGTTTTATGCGAGGGTGTATGTTGTGGTTTCGTGTTTGTGGTTTCGTGTTTGTGGTTTCTCTATTGTGTTTCTCCGCTGCTGGAGCATCTGCCTGCCTTGCAAATCAAATACGCAAAAAATGCAGTTTCTACTCAATAGATGCACTTAAGATTTCAGAACCTTTACAGGACACGGGTTCTAGACTTTCATGGTCTTTATTGAGTGCGTTTTTAGTACAATAGTTCTCAGAAAGTTACAATTACAAACTCTGACATACTCATCACAATAAACAGGTTTAACTTTACAGAGACACAAAGCAGGAAGGGGAGCTTTTGTAAAGTTAATATATATACAGAACATAGTGAGCTAGTGTCCATGCCATGCTTGTAGTGCCTACCTCTCCCTCTCTCTCTCTCTGTCACTCTCTATATCTCTCGCCTACAGCAATGTGTCCACGAAAAGCAATATAAATTCCCCAGATCCCAATATACATACACACACACACACACACACACACACACAGACCCATACAGATCCTGTTCTACCATTTCAAATATGTATTCTGGACATTGTACACATGTACACACAAAAACACAGCCATATTCACATGCACAGCTCTCTCTCTCTCTCTCTCTCTCTCTCTCACACACACACACACACACACACACACACACACTGATACCACAACTATCCTCTGCTTGGGCTGTGTGTGTGTGAGAGCGAGCGAGCTGTGAATGTGAATACACACACACAATATCCCTCAGTTTCCTTTTGGCATTGTAAGAGAAGCACTGACTCATTCCTGCCAAACCTTAACGTGTGTTTGTGTGTGTGTGTGTTCTGCGTTTGATTTATCTTCAGGCATTGTGATAAAATTAAATTCAAAACTGAGCATCTCATTGCAGCCCTCCTACAGACCTCCTCAGAGAGGAAGACCCCCACTCCAGACCTCCTCAGAGAGGAAGACCCCACTCCAGCCCTAGTGTTTCCTTTCTCTTTTTGACAGTACAGAAAGAAACTAACAAAAATATCAGACCAACATGTGGCAGACCCACCTCCTCCACCATCATAAATCCTCCTCCACCCATCTCCAACCACATCACATCCAAGGTTATCTAAGAGCACATCGACGAGCTCCAGGAGCAGTGTGGAATGTTCCTGAGATGTTCCTCTCTTGAAGGAAGTATAATTAGCTGCTACCCACAGGACACAGGATATTCCTTCCTTTGTAGATGAACACTGTGAGGGTCTTTAAGGTTCTTTCAGGTTCTGGCCAGTGCCGTCAATGGAAATATATTTAATTATATTATAAATATATTTATAATATTTTTGTAATATAATTATATGGAAGCATATATTCACACAAACTACACTGGCTTCACAAACTTCTGACTTCTGTTTATACAGTTTTTTGGTTGTTTCCTCCCTCACTCTCTCACTCACTCACTGTCTATGTGTCACCAAAACCGTGGGGTCCCACCCCTCTACCCCACATCTCCACAGTGTGAGAGTGCAGGGGAGCAGAAGAGTGAGCCGTTTCAGCACTGGGTCTATAAAGGAGGAGGCGGAGCCAGTTTGGCTCCACCCAGGACAAGCAAGCTGGTCCAGGCAGGCAGGCAAAAGGACACAAGGCCACATGATTTGGGGCCAAAAAAAAAAAAAATTGGGGTCAAAGGAGGCGGGGCCAAGTGAAGCTGCTTAATAATTAAATAGACGTCATGAGATGCTTGAAATGTACGAAGAGCTTCTGACTCTGAACTTACACAAGCTAAATGCACCAAGGACAAATCTATGATGGAAAGAGGAGAGAGAGAAAAAAATGACGGGATCATTATGTCTCTGTCTGTCTCTCTCTGTGTTAGATGGCAGTCGTTATCAGACTATAGTACCACATCCTTATTCATCTCACATTAGCACAGCCAACCCCTCTCACACACACACACACACACTCGCAGACACCATAACAAGTGCAGAAGGCAATGCTACTTTCATTTGACAAACACTCCTTCACCATGGCAACCATGAAAGAGTGAGAAAGACAACCGAAAGCAGGTAGCTGTGAGTGTGTGTGTGTGTGTGTGTGTGTGTGTGTGTGCCTCAATTATCACTTGGGAAGAATGCATTTGTTGAGAGGGCAGTGGACATCTGTTCCAGATACACAGTTTGACACACACACACACACACACTCATGTTAATGCTAGGAATCACATGTTATAGGTTCAGCAGTGTCATACACATCATTCCCTACACACACACACGATCTAGAGGTGATGTGTGTGTGTGTGTGTGTGTGTGACAGCGCGAGAGATACTAACGTCTCAAGCTTCTGTACCATTACCTGACTATTTCCTCATTCGATCAGTGTACATGTAAACACTTGTTTAGCAACTTTTGAAGACCCTGTTGGACGAACAGCAGTACAGCATAGCAACAGTGCAATAACACCAACGTGGACAAACCAGAGAGGTTAGGTAGCAAACACACACACTCACACACACACACACACACACACACACACTCACACTGCTGTCTTTATGCAGCTCCCCCAAACACAAACTAACGAGAAGAGCTCAAAAGGACCAGGAGAAAGATGGAACGAAAGATTCAGGAGAAGAAGAAACCTGTACAGTTGGATCTTGTCGGCATGGAAACACCTACAATAAACACCGTCCAGCCTGGAGGCCTGAGCACTGGCCCCCGACGGCGTTTTCTTCGTGTGCCTCCGAGTGCTTTCTACAGTTCCTCGCCGAGGTTCCTCCAGCGTTCAGCTCTGAAGCCGAACACCTCAGAAGATTGTCCTTGTTAGCTTTTGCTGCGCACTCCCCGACGTGTCTGGCTGGAGATCCTCTCCCTGTGCGAGCGCGGAGAGCCCGTCGCCAGTCCGTCGCCGGGTGATCATCGTCCGTTCGATGCGCGCGGTTGCCAAAAATGCAAGCAGGAGAGAAGTATGTACATACGTGTCCGGAACACAGCATCTTCAATATGAAGGTTTTTACTCTGCAGATACAGGTCAGGTTTATCTAAAGATACACGCGTAGAAGGTCTCGGTCAGCAGGGCGTGTGGACGCCCTCCGGTGGAAGTAGGCTGTCTGCGCTCAACAGGTAGTGATGCTTGGAAGCAGAGGGCTACTGCATGTAACTGTTGTTCATTTTAATAATAAAAAAGAGAGAAAATAAATAAATAAATATATATATATATATGGGTGCCTGTAGGGGGCAGGAGAGAGCGTGTTGTAAGTTGTCGTCTGTCGTCCACGGTGATGGTTGCCGTTTCCTCCTGTTTAGAGAAACGCTGTGAGTGAGAAAAACAGGTCGCCGTGGCGAATCCATGAGACAACGGTGCGGAGGAAACGGAAGGAGAGAAAACAAGTCCGGAACTTTCCGTCGGGCCTCTGTACACATCCTGCGCTTTTCAAAATGGCTTGAGCATCTCGATTTAGTGACGGACAGACAGACGGAGACAGAGAGACGGGCGTCCCCGTTCTCTCCCGACAGACGAACAGATCAGTGGGTGTGTCTCTGCACACGAGGGGAGGGGGGGGGTAGGTGTGGCCTGGCTTTGCTCAGGGAACCGCCCCCCCCCTCACTCTCTGCGTCGCTCAGATCAGGATGATGGTCTCTACCCTGGCGCGCTCCGACGAGGAGGGTCCTGCCCGCTGCTGGCCGCGACGCAGGCTGCCCGGCCCGTCGAGCGGCGCCCCCTGCAGTCATGCCAGGGTAGTGGGTGACTGGCACTGCTGCACCTGTATGGACTGTATGCTGCTCAGCACCTTGGTCTGGTGAGCTGCCAGGGTCACGCCTATCCGCAACAGGTCTCTGCACGAGGACGACGAGAAACACCGTGAACAACAGCACAACTCGCTCTGAGATATCAGTATCATTATTATTACTAGTAGTAGTAGCATCATAACAGTGCAGTTCTTCATACTTGTATTACATATTTAAATAGATACTTTATTTATACATTTTTGTAGTTACTTTATTGTGCTGAAAACCTGTCTAAAGATACAATATATACCCACTTATGCACATCAATAAATTACTAAGCCATATAGAATATTTCATAAACCATACATAATATGTTATAATACATCATAAATGCTTGTGAAAGAAACTGCCCAGTGTTGCTGGAGCCACATCTGATGCAACGCCCAGCGTCTGAAGTCAAGCAGCTGATTGGGTTTGTGTTTAACTGCAAAGCATCTAAATACATCAGACCAGTGAGATCTGACGTGTTATTCTTTGAGTCCAAGAGTTTGAAATCGGCTCCAAGCGAAGCCCAGCCTTGCACTTCCTCCAGTGTGCTAACGCAGTGCCTTTGTGCTGAACCACAAAAAAGGCATCGTGTTTAAATAACGCCCGTCTACTCTCCCCGTAGACGCTCTGTTCCGAGCAGGCTTTTATCCGTCCGCTCGTGCCCACGAGGCGGCAGGACGGTCAGGGCATCCGTGCTCAGTGGCACCCAGACTGCCCGCCTGGAGATGATCTATTCATGCGCAAACAGCTCCGTCAGATGCTGTATATAATCAAATCACAGCCAGACGCTCGGTTACATAACAGCGCGGGAGAGCCGTGCTAAACAAGCGATTAGGACCGACACGGCAGAGAGGAAGGCTTTGTTCTGAACACGTGACGTTAAAGGAGGTGAAGTGATTGGAGGGAGGGGGGGTTGTGGGTACCACAGACGGAATATGTGGAATGAGGGGAGGGTATACAGGTAGGGTCCGTGGTTACAGCTAGGGTTTGTGGGTAGGGTTTAGAGACAGGGAATGTTGGTAAGATATCTAGATAGGGTATGCAGGTAAGGTTTGTGGAGAGGGTAACGAGAAGTCCTGCTAATGACCAGGTCTGACCTCTGAGGAACAAACCCTTAATGCCTTGAGAGCTGATATAAGCAATCATTTTCTAGACTTTGATCAACAATACGCTTATGTCAGTGTTTTGTCATGCTAATGACAGGTTATAAACATACTCTGAGGTCATCTGGGCCAGCAGCTCGAGAGAAGTGAATCCAGAGTTGAGGAAGTTGTCTCTGTACTGGGACATCTTAATGGCCGACAACCAGTCTTCCACGGAGCTGAAGGAGCTGAAATCCGGGATGGACCTGTCCAACAATGGCTGAGACGGACTACAGAAAGAGGGAGAGAGAGAGAGAGACAGGGAGAGAGACACAGTGAGTGAGACGGGCTTCCGTTTACGAGCAGCTTTGTGAGTCCAGCGGCAGACATCTAAGTTTTGAATCGAGTCATTTTTAATTGGATCCTGGGATGAGCGTCCCGGCTTCTGATTCGCTGAATGGGAGGAGATTCGTTTCAGGCCCGACACCGCCTCCCGCAGCCCGGAGAGCCAAAACACGGCGCATAATCTCACGCTCTGTCACTCCTCACACAAAGTTTCTATTTGTGTGACTGACAGACCTGCAATTTGAGCATCCAACCATGTATCTACTTTTACAATTTCTGAGATATCTTTTATTGCTTTTCAGAACTAAAGTGTTTTTTTTAATGTCTTATATTGTGAGTCCACACTGGTATTAGCAAGGACATGAAAAAAAATCATTTGCATATTGTCTTTTTAATTGAGATTTAGTCCCTTTATTAAGTGTAATCATTGAATGTTTTGAATGTCTCCCCTTTGTACGTTCTTTTCCATTAAGTAGATTGCGGCCTGTGTGTGTGTGCGCGCATGCATGAATGAGTGTTTGTGCATGTATGCGTGTGTGTGTGTGAGTGACCATACGTACATTTGTACGTGTGCGTTTGTGTGTGCGCCCATATGTTGGTTTGTGTGCATGTATGCGTGTGTGTGTGTGTATGTCCACTCACATGGATGGGATGCTAGCCACGGCCTTCAGGCTGGTGGGATTACGGATGAGTTTGTCGAGGGTGTTGACGATGTCAGAGAAGCGCGGCCGAGCGCTACGGTCCTTCTGCCAGCAATCCAACATGAGCTGGTGCAGAGCAGCAGGGC
>JAOYMR010000003.1:1035334-1046171 GCA_025802075.1 Tenebrosternarchus preto
TGACTTCCGGTCTCCCTGCCCTGCAGAGGCCGAACGCGCAGGTAACCCACAACCAAACAGTTTATCCCAATCTAGCTGCAGCAGGGTGGCGCTGTGATTAAAACTGCGCTTAGGCAGGATAACGGACACCTTATCACGAGGGAGGATCTGAGCTACTGACTGGATGCCCGCGCGCACTTCTCAGGTCTAGTCCTGCAAGCTCCACGCACTGCGTGTTCTGCGGGCTCTGCTACACCCTAAAATCGCAGTGGTTACATTGACTCTTACAGTGTTTGTGTTGACCTGAATTTAAATGAACATTGTGCTCTGTATGTAAATGTAATTCAACAGCATTTATTGTGTGTGTGTGTGTGTGTGTATATATATATTTAATATATATTGCACTCTCTATGGAAATGTAATTCAACAAAATTAATTCAACATTCAGTGAGGGCCTGATTCAAATGGTCATTTTCTAGGTTTTTGCAACACACAAAAAAGAGGAAACAAAAATGTACAATGGATGCAGTTTCTAGGTTGGAAATGAGAACGACTACCCAGGAGAGACCCCCCCCCCCACACACACGTCCTTCAGCATTCACAGCTGGTGATAAAGTGAAATTCTAAAGGAAGTCTCTGTAATTATACTGCAGGAAATGATGCAGCATTTATATATTTTATTCATATTTTAACACTGAATTCCAGGTGTTTTGTGGACCTTTTTATAAAGCCTAGCTTTTCACATAATTAAAAATAATCTCTTGGTAATTCTACATAAGCTAAATGTAATTCTGTGCGCGTGTGTGTTTCAGATAAGCAGTCAGACAGCAAGTCCCGTGTCTGCAGCCAGTGGTGTGTAGACCCCAGCATGGTGTATGCTAACACAGTGATGAGTCAGGCTGATCACATCAGTGGTGGATCGCAGTGCTAGAAAACAGACCAAGAACAGCAACACAGCTGTTCTCAGAGCCCTTAAAGACTGGTCTGATGGGAGGAAAAAAAAAGTGGAGGAAAGTTCTGTGGTGTTATAATACAAAATGTGCCTTCACTGTGACACTACTGTGATGGGGCGTGTGTGTGTGTGTGTGTGTGTGTATGGGGGGGGGTTGTTCTATGACTGGCAGGCAGGAGACAGAAGGCACCTGGTGTCTCCAAAAGCACTGAGGCTTCTGAACAGGTGAGAGCTCAGGGTCACTGGAGCTTGCTAGCAGTTGACGCTTTCAAAGGGCAATGACCTTTTAAATATGTACAGAAAATCGTGTGTGTGTGTGCATGTGTGTGTGTGTGTATAGAGAACAGGGGGTCTGTCTAAGATGGTGGAGCTGTATCAGTATCCTCAGCTGGGAGATGCTGCTGTGTTTCTGCCCTACCACACCTCATACAGTACCATAGTCGTGCGTGTTGTTCAGGCACAGCGCCACCTAGTGCACAAGGTAGGTTCTGCAGTAAAAAATCCTTCATTTCGGCTCTCCCCGTCCCCACCTTCATCTCCCCGTCCCCACCTTCATCTCCCCGTCCCCACCTTCATCTCTACTGAACACTAAAAAGTTTCTTTTACAGTGACTTCAGTGTTCAGTATTTCACAGCTGCAGTAGTGCTATCGTTTTTCATTGTGTGTTCCACTCAGTGTATTTTTTGTAATAATAATAATAATAATAAATGACAAGTGCCCCATAAAATCAGTGCATGTTCTTTTTTATATAGGATCAGAAAACATTTAGATATTTACATATTCATGGACAGATGGTGTGAATGTTACGGCCCAGCTAAACAAGAGTTTTACCACATGTAGAGTTGTGTGTGTATGTGTGTGTGTGTGTACGTGTGTGTGTGTGTGTGCATGCATGTACGCTACAGCCCAGCTTGAAGGCTGAGTTCTGGAACATTCTCTCGTCTCCCACAGTGGAATGCTTCGTCATCAGTTCATTCTGGTGGCTCTTCCTCCACAACTTTCAGGTTAGTTCTAGAAATAACAGTTGAACAAAAGTGGGATCGATTTATTTATTTATTTATACATTTTTTTTTTTTAAGGTCAAGGTTTTCATATGGAAGGGTGGAGCAATTTTACACCTTTCCAAATTCAGCTTGGCTGGAACAGTGTCAGCGATATGGTAATAAATCTTCCCTCCCAGTGCACTGGTGCTGAGCAGCCCGCGAGGCACTGGCCTTAAGGGCCTTCAACGACTACAGCGTTCCTGCATCTATACTCACGGCACCGTTTAGGCCAAAATTATCATTCTGAGTGACAGGCAATCCATTTCTCTCTCTCTCTCTCTCTCTCTCTTTTTTCCAGCCTGACAGAAAAACTCAAGATCTTCTGTTCCACAGGATTGCAGAGCATTACATCAGGATTCTGACCGAGAACCTATACTCACTGAATGGCAGAGCCTTCCTCCAGGTAGCCTACACTGCCCTCTCCCATTCGCTTCCTCTCACTCTTCGACACTCTCTCTCTCAATGTCACACCACACACTCGATCACATCTCCGTATACCAAACAACATTTCAAAAGGTGCAAATGCACCATGATCGAGATTGTGACAAACTGACACTCATAACGACAGCCAAACTACACTACAAGCTCCTTCTGCTTGGGTGAGGGTTTGGTAATTAGGTCTTGGTGTTTGACTCTATAGGCCTTCCCCAGTACACTGAGCCAGATGCTGTACTGCTGTTTCTGCACCTGCTTCCCTCAGTCCTGCAGCCTCCGTGAGCACGCCTTCCTCACTGCGCTGTGCTCTACTGCCTACCAGTGGACAGGAGGTGGAACTGCAGCTTCAAACACACTAGTTGCTACTTCTGGCCACTTCATGCATTTGCAAAGAAATCTACAATTTTATATATTTTGACAAAATATTAAAAATTATAATTTTGTTGCAAATCACTGATCAGAGCAGAGAGACCAGAGATCACCGTTTACCAAGTGATGTTGTAACGGTAGTTACTATGTGATGTAACGGTAGTTACTCAATGAGCATGCCTTTTTTTTCCAATTCCAAGTTTAGATCTGCTAGCCATGTCTAAAAGAAGTCATCCTTGTGTGAACTACTGAACTTTCAGGTAGGGTTCATATTCATGAGGGATGATGACTTGTGTATGGAAATTCTCTCTCTCTCTCTCGCTCGCTCCCTCCCTCCCTCTCCATAGGGATACGTCCTGCTCCTGAAGTCTATCATGATTGGGATCTGGAGGCTCTGCAGGTGACACCAGGTGTATCTGGCCAAGACAGAGGAGAGGATGGAGGGGGTAGGGATTACCCCAGACTATAATCCCTAAACTGGGAATAAAATGCTCCCTCCCTCTCCTGGTTAATCCTTAATATCTGTCGAGCCGAGCCCTCACAGCTCCTCACAGCACTGATCTGATTTTGCTTCTTACTTGCTATAGTTCTGAGATGTAAATGCATAACGGAGTGATCCATTCATATATTCAGTGTTAATGCCCTGTTCAGATCGAGAGTGGAGTCTCAAGAGGTCAAATTAGTTCAAACCCACTTCCAGTTTTGTTTGTTTGTTTTGATTTTGACTGACATTGACATAAGACTGACATTGATTGGCTGTGTGTTTATGTTGGTGTGTGTGTGTTTAAATAGGCTCCTCTCTGAATCTGTTGGACAGTGTGTACTCCAGTACTGCTTCATCTAAACGTTCCATCCCCAGTGAACATGGCAGCCTTGCTACCCTACAAGTGAAGAATTCAGTCTGCGCACACACACACACACACACACACACACACACACACACACACACACACACACACAGCATAAAGAGGTCCGTGGATTAATAGAAAGTATGGTGTGTGTTTCAGAAGTGCATTAGTGAGATGAGTCAGCCCAGTGTCGTACACTCCCAGAGTAAGATCACCCCTACCAGTCTCACACGCATTCACAAGGGTGAGTAAACTTCGCAACCACACACACACACATTCATGCATGCACATACACACAATACCAATTGTTCTGAGTAACAAGATCCAGCAAGCAGTGCGTGTGTGTGTCCAGGGAAGGAGCTTCATTCTGAGAACATCACAGGCTCTGACCTGAAAGCTTTTACTGACCCTGCCAACCGCAGACCAGCCAGAGAGGTCTGTAGTATAGTCTCTGTGGTTACGGACTTGTGTTTATTGTAGTCTCTGTATGGTTACAGACCTCTGTAGTGTAGTCTCTGTACGAGTTCTGATATTTCAGATGTGCGTTATGCAGTTATGAGACTATACTTCAGATGTGAGGGTATACTGCAGAACGAGTCAGATGAATTCAGGCCTTAAAACGTACATTTAAAGTCAGAGGGCCGGAAATAGATCAGAAACCAGGGAGTCAAAAAATAGCCAAAACAGCGTGAAAAGATGAAGAGAATAAACAGTCCAGGTCAAAAACACGAAGTCAATCCACCCCAGGTAATCAAAAAAGAGAGAAACAGACAGAATCAGGTTAGACCAGAGACAATCACAATAATTACTCTTTATGCTTCTTATGAATAGTGGGCAATACTTTGCAAGGAAGGTTGTGTGGAGGTGTATATAACAGGTACTAGTAACGCACAGGTGATTAGTCATGAGGGGAGGAGGATCTCAAAAGGATGTACCATGAATCCTGGGTATTGGAGTATGTAGAGCCGGACTGCATGACGGCAGATAACCATACACAACACATCTACAGCCTCAAAACTACGGAAGATAAATCTATAATCTCAACTGTACACAACATCTGTAATCATAACTATATACAAATACAGGGTTCTGACTTGTTGTCCAGTTCCAGGAATGTCAGTTATTTTAAAACGTTTATTCCACACATGGAAAGTTAATTTTAGGGGTCACAGAATATAAGAGACTTGATTAAGTTCAAGTCCATTCTGGTTTAATATAGTTTCACAGAAAGGGTAGAATTTAATGTTCCTTAAAATATAAAATGCTGTGTTTACTAAGCTGTTTGAATAAAGGTCTCTGTCAAAACCTCACGTTTCCCCTCCCTCCTCACCCCCGGGTTCCTGCCCCCACCCCCACCCTCCTTCAGTCCCAGGTGGTGGATAGGCAGCTGGAGGTGAGGAGGTCAGTCTTTAATGTGTGGGGAAACTCTCCCCTGGTTCAGTACTACATGGCCACCCAGGACCTGCGATGTTCCACCAGCCTCCCTCTGCTGGTGAACTGGACCGAGATCCACAAACCACGTCCATATCCTTGCGCGCGTGCGCACACACACACACACCCTGTAGAGGGAGTGGCCACTGTCACACTATCACAGTCCAGTATAGTTACACCACATGTACTGTGTACTCCAACCATCCTCTCACTCTCAAATCCATTCAGTCTTTATATACTCACCTTCCATACTCTCACAGTTACACACTCCCTCCTAGCACATATAAAGTTGCATACTGCCCTCCTATATAATGTACTCATTTATACTGAATGCATTTATGTGGCAAAGGGCCAAAAGGCACATCCAGACCCAGAACCCACAGGTGAGAAACATCCAGACATCTCAAACATCTCATTTCACCAGACCAAGTGACAGCCTTTTCACACTTCCCTCCCCTTCAGGAGGGGACGGCCTCCGTCACACTGCCTTCAGCCTTTCGCCACAAGTTATCGTATCGCGTCATCTTCCTTGACTGGCTGCCTGCTGCTCACCGGAGACTCGCCGACATACAGAGATGTTCTGAGGCAGGTGATCCAGCGCTCCACCTGCTACCGGATGGAGATGGACTCTGTCAGGGTGCAGTACGCACAAGAAATACGAAACTTGCAGCAGAAGCATCGAAATGAACAAACCGAGCTCAACAGGTTAGCGGCAGGTTCACACTACAAACCATCTGAAACGTGACACGAAAATGAATATTTTCTTTAGCAACTGCTCTGAAAGCACCTATATTGAGTCGCTTCTACTTTTGGTCCAGGAAATACAAGAAAATCTTATCTCAGAAGAGTCTGACACGCAGGCTGTACCAGCTGCTAACGACTGTTGCCAAGGTTGCTACTCACTTATATTTTGTTTACTTTCAGTTACTCGTTCTCTAGTCATATAGCACACAACTGACCTGAAAGAAAAAAAATATATTGTCGTACTGTGTGTGTGCAGACTGAAGAAGAAAAGAAAATTACCACTGAACAGCTGCGTGCGTTTGAGGTGGCAGTAGGCGAGATGGAATGAGAACCGTTTGCTCATATTCACACACGATACACTCGTTTTCTGTACACGTTTGGATATTGGAAAATCACACCGACTACATTAAAACTGGGAACAACTGACGGCACCATTCGTCTCTCAGTCATGGAAGAAGCTGCTTAAGCGCGTTATTTTTCATACTGCAAATGTAGTGACTACCACTAGATGGCAGTACAGGCCTTTAATATAAATATTGATTATTTAATATGAATATATATTTAATATAAATATTGTTGAAACAGCTGGAGAAAAATCTTTTGTCTGTTATTACTGTTAACTGCTTTAATTAGTAACATTTTTCACATCAAAACAAATACTGTAATTTATTCACCATGAAAATTGGGAATTAGATTTTTTTCTAATAAGAGTTTACCTATGATTAATATAAACTTTTCCAAAGAGACAGTGAGGCTCGCAAACACTGAAAATTCGAATAGGCAAACCAAACAAAATGTCTGTCTGTCTGTCTGTCTGTCTGTCTCTCACACACACACACACACACACCTTTTCTCTTTCGGCTCAATTGCACAAGACAGCTTTATAGACTAAATAGAGTTATATTTAATAATAATAAAAAAAACCTCCTTTTTCTCTGTCTCTCCTTGGAAATGCATGACATTGTGAGAAATAACCGAGAGGGTTTTTTAATTCTCTCCGCGAGGGGTCAAGGCGCTTTAAAAGCGAAAGGTTCTGAATCACAGGGGCCTCAGCTGACGTGGTGACGTGCAGAAACGGCGAAGACGCTCCATTAAGTCTAAAGAGGAAAGAATGTCTGAACGAATGTCGGAATGTCCTCGCGAACGCCAGCGCCCCACCGCAAGCAGAGTCAAGTCACTTTTGAACTCGAGAATAAATGCTTACTTGAAAATGGAATTACAATTTTTCCTCCTTTCGCGCAGACAAGTTTTCCGCAAGCACGTCGAAGAGTCTGAAAGAAACGTGGAATATTCGTGTTGATACTAAACTCCGAGCCCGCAGAATCTGCCCATATTGCCATAATCCGTCTCTCGGTGGAGAGAGGGAGAGAGAGAGAGAGATACGCATGACATCTACCCACATCCGCTCACAAAGTATCAAAAATCCATATTCTGAAGTGTTAATGTCACGATGAACTGGGCCGCTAACTGTGCGGGTGACGGACGTGGAACAGAAACACGTTGGGTCTGAGCAAAAGAGGGACGCTGGAGGTGGGAGAAGCTGGTCACGTTACAGTTGTATCGCTGTGACTGTGTACATTCACTGAACTAATGAGTATCAAAATCTACAGACAATTGATGCATTTAAAGCAACTTAACAATTGTGATTGGATACATGTTTGAGCAATTGAGGGTTAAAGTTCTTGCTCAGGAGCACAACAGTAGCAAATTGGCAGAGGTGGGGCTTGAACCAGCCATCTTCTGATTACTAGTTGGCACTTGCGAGACCACTGGTTTTAAACTAAGGCTTCCTCCCGTTTTCCAATTGGGAAATTCATTTGCAGAAGTAGGGGAGGTCTTGAGGTCTGGATATAAGGTGACTGGACCTCACAGTGGTCTTGAAGTGCGCCATCTGCGGTGGTCTTGGTTGTTAGAGGCATTGCTCTCCCTTCTGACCTGAGGAGTGATTTGAGCCTGCACAATGGAATCACACGTCAGACTCCGAGGAGTTTTGCCCTCATCTGGGCACACCTATGATACGGATCACCACATCTGGGCGCACCTGTGACCTCTCAGATACGGATAATCCCATCACAACCTTGGCCCCACACCAATCACGAGTTATGAATTCCTATCAGGGTGCAAATCATTTTCCTGCCAGGTGAGAGTTCCTGCGGTGGTGGTACCTGATGGTGTCTGATGGTGTCCTCTGGTGGTGGATGCTACTTGTATGTGGTCTCTGGACTGGTCAGTGGTGGGCAAACACCACCTTAGGTGAAGAGTGCTAGAACTTCAGGCCTGGAAGGTGGAGGGTTTGAAGGGAGACGTGGAGTGGAGCTTTGGAGTTAGGTCAAGAGAAGACTCTCCATTGGTCACCCCGTCTCTCACCATCACCCCCCCACTTTCTCCCCCGCCCCCTTCATCATTCCCTCAGGTTGATTTTCCTAACGCTACATTTCTGCGTACAGTATAATGTACAGCCTCACTACAATATTCAGTTGAGATATACAACAGATTAGCTTGTTCTACACTGATAAATCCCGTCATCTTGTAACCATGTGAAGTTCAGATCTTTAGGTTTTCACTTTAGAGTGAACAATTTTCTAAGAACCACCTTATATTTATATTTTAAAGCTTGCTGACGCCAGTTCCCTGTAAAGAACCCAATTTCTGGTGCAAATGTTAGATTAAACCCTAAATTAGGCTAGAAGAATGGCCAGCGTCTGACAAAACAGGCACTTCGAGCAAGAAGGAACTTTATGAAGTTAGCACATATTATTACATTATTCTGAGCTAGACAATAGAGCATGCCCTTCTCCACAGAATGTGGTATATGTGGAACCGAGACCAATGGCAGAGGAGAGGAGAACATGGCAGGACTCCCATGATGCCCTGCACCTCTTTGCAGACTTTATTTAGCTTAAACACAATGTTTTAATTGTTAAAGTGTGGGCAGCCACGTCCCTTTTTGGTTAATTAACGCTTTAGAAAGGTCTAGCATACCGATGTCCCCATATTCTCCCGTTTAGCCCAGTTCATCTTGGCTGCTGGTCCCAAGTCTTTTTAAAGACTGCACTTTGCAATAAAGAGACGTCTTTTTAGCAGGAATGACATTCTTTGGTTTTCGTCCTGAGCCAGTGCTACACTAATTTGTAATTCGAATTTGGGATCAAGCACATTCAGTTTTGGATACATTATACCCGCACATGCTCCTCATTCTGCTGTTGGGTTTAAGTGAAGTAGGGGTGGGTAACAAAATCTCCCACAAAGCATGCGTCACTGGACCAGAGAGAGAGAGAGAGAGAGATACAGAATTATGAGGGTTGAAAAAGACCTGGCAACCAGAGCTGATGACAGAGAAACACCAAAGGAAGTGTGGAAAAGCCAGACCTGCACGAGACAGCAGGAGAGAAGAGAGATCCAGCCCCGGTGAGCGAGAGGCTAAACCTTGCTCGCCGGCAGGTCGCTCTTGTTGATACAGGAAACCAGCACAACACTGGCCTGGTCCCAGCACCACGCGCCACACCTCCTGCTCGTGAGGGGGGGAACAGGTGAGCTGACTGGGCAGTGAGCCCAGAAACGTGCTATATTTAATCAAACGACCCAAAGCACAAGAGGTGAGGCCAATGCAATATTAACGACCGTAACCGTGGACACACGGATTCAAAAATCTGCATTTCTTCATCTGGGAAGTTTAACGAGGACTAATGTTAGCAGTGTTAATATTAGGGGGAGGAGTGTTTGGATTGATGATACTGTAGCAACTCAACAACTCAAATGAGCTGAAGTAACTCAAATGAGCTTATGCTGCTAGGATGCAGTCAAACCTGCAGCCTGATCTGGTCTTGCAGTAAACTCAAAGCAGGCATGTTTCACTGTTATAGCGGGATAGAGTCATGTCACCACCAGTGCTGAGTCTGGTTAATAAAATGATGGAAATAGCGTCTTATGAAGGCTTGTGTGCTGCACAGGATTAATACTACGTTCACAGTTTAAATCTGTGTCGAAATACAAAACCAGAAATGTCGTTGTATATCGGACCGCTCCGTAGGAGGACAGGAAGTAACGATGGCGTTGTTCTTCAAGCCACATTTTTAATCGAGCGGGCCGCATATGTGGGACGCGATTATACCGGGAACGACACGACAGGGCGCGCACAGGATCGTAAAACTGTCAGAGATTGGCCTTATATGACCAAGTAGAAGAATCAATAACTATCAATAACAAGAATAACGTATGGCTGTAGCGAGTTTCATACCGACATAAATCCTCCACCACACGCAACTGTTTGCAACAGACACAGCAGCGTGAGAAGCGCGTTTGATCACGTGACGTTTTTACAGTTCCAGTGGGATTCGGGTTTACGACCTTAGGGGGAACATCCAGGCCATAAATTCCAGCTTTGTGAACATCACAACAGCCGGTCCCCTTCCCTTCCCTTCCCTTCGTGCGAAGGGGTAGCATCTTACATAGCCTACCTTGGGTCCATGTTTGAAACGTGATGAAACTTCAGGATGTTTTCGCCTAAATAATTATGCAGATTTTGTGTCTGATGAACAGATCGTCGCTTTTGGACATGTCGCGTGCTCCGTGTTGAGCACGTTCCTTCCAAAACTTCACGTTAAAGTGCCGATCATCAGGGCTTCTTTAGCGCGGGTGTAATGATTGGCTTACGCTTATATTACTCACCTGGGTACTTTCTGATTGTTATTTAGTAACTTCAATGTTCAAGTCCTTTTCCACTGTTATGGTGTTATTTTGTCTATTTTATTTTATTTTATTTTTTGTAACTGGTATTTTTTAATATATTTTATTCCCACATGAGTGTTAAAGTTTCATATTTCGTTATGATCATGTCTCACAGCACCTGTTTAATAAAAGTCTCTCTTTATTAAGTCTTTCTCAGACTATCATGTTATTTTTTTAAACCTGATATAGACTGTGCCAAGTAGCGCCGATAGTTTTCAGTTGTGTTGTGATATCTAAGGTGAACTCTCTCTCTCTCTCTCTCTCTCTCTCTCTCTCTCTCTCTCTCTCTCTCTCTCTCTATATATATA
>JAOYMR010000003.1:1046271-1057024 GCA_025802075.1 Tenebrosternarchus preto
TATGTATGTGTGTGTGTGTGTGTGTGTGTGTGTGTGTTAGTCAACAAGGTAGTAGAATTAAAACGACAACAAAGATATTTTGAAAATCATATGATGAATATAATTGACACAATTTTTTTTTTTTTCCAGGAACATACAACAGCAAAGTGCCACAAATTTGATCAAACTCCTTAAATGTTTTTGACAATCTGTTCATGAACAAAAACTCTCCATTGGTGTATACTGGAAAACAAAACAAAAGAGCAACAGAAATTAATAAAGCATATATCGATGTATTGTACTTGTTCTTTTTTTTTATTATTATTATTTTGTGTTTTTTTATTTATTTATTTATGTTTTACTTTAAATTGGCACATTTCAACATTGCCAGCCACATTCATATATGAGAGTGGTGCGTCAGGGTGTGGCAACAGTTAGTAATTTTTAGGCTAACTCTGTCAGGCTCTTCTTAAGGTAGCACTGAGTCCAGCTGTTGACTGAAATAATGTTTCTCAAGACTAACTTAAAGTGAACCAGCTCACCATCATTGCAACCCCACCTCATCCAGCGGGCCTTTGATTCATAGTGACATCACCAAGATCAGTTCTGTCACTGTTTACAAACAAGTCTCAGCAGTATACCCTGCTGGAAGTTAATCAATAATTGTTTCAGCTGGGTGTCACTGTGCTATCGATTCCCGATCGCACCAATCCGGTCTGTAGGGGAGCCGTTGTGCCGGTGACGAGCGACCCCACACGTCTGAGAAAGTGCAAGCATTTCGAAAAAGGGCTCGAACTGACCAGTGAGGAACGAGGAAGGGAAGCAGAAGAATACTGTTGGCTTGACAGATAAAGGAGAGAGAGCGTAGAGACAGCGTGAGACCGCACACACATTAAGATGGAGGCAATGGGGAGGTTTCTCTCCACACTGCTTCATTTATGGGGTTTTTTGTGTCCTGTCTTGGAATGTGGCTCCTAGGAGAACAAGTTACAGAAGGAGATGAGGTGAAGGTCCGAAACATCTTTTCTGGACCTTCTCCCATCTGCCCTGGGGCAGGTGCTAACGGGCAAACCATCTCCCCCAGCGCATGGAGCAACATGGCTAGAATCATGCTGCGTGTGCCGTGTGGAATTCCGCTGCTGAGGTCATCAATGTGCGCCTGCGCCGACTCGTTCACAGGACGGGCGCGTTTCATGACTGGCACTGAAACTGAAATACCCGGCAACCGTGAAACTGGAGCACCCGGCAACTGTGAGCATCAGTCGATCTGCGGCGTGTCGCACGCGTACACGTTTCACCAGCCACATGCCATCACACACACACACATACATGTATACAAATGTGCACATATGTACACACCTCCAACACCTGCAAGGTTAGCAGTTCAAAGTTAGCACAAACACACACATGTGCACTTCTCAATTTGGTTTCCAGAACTTCTAGCACACACACACATGCACACGAACACACACACACACATTCCATGCTTAACTTCCATTTTTGAACCCTCATCATTTCTACTCCCTGTTCATTTCTTCACTTTCTTCTAAGAAGTTCACTATTCTCCCATGGTTCACACTTGCCTGTATGTCAGTGAGCACATTACATGAGCATCAGTGCACACACTGGGAATGAACACAGAGTGGTGTTTGGGACAGTTCTGCACCATCTGTCCACGACTGAGAGTTGCACAGCTGTCTTACTGTCAAAGTGCAGTCTTTAGAATTTTCCAGAAAGCTGTAAGATTGTACAGTGGCTTTACTGAAATTTGCTTCAGTTCCTGCTTCACCAAGTCCAAAAAAAATTCCTCTCTCCCAGCATATTTGGTTTCTCTGCAGGAACCAAATCTCTTACCACACACACACACACACAAACACACGCAAACACACGCACAAATATCTCTGCATTTTCTAAATCTGTTTCAAAGATAACAAACCCCCCCTCTGGTCTGGGTGTCCCACAGGCCTGGAACGCCTTGATAACCTCATGTCTCTTCATTGTTTGAAAACCTCGCCATCGTTTGCTGGATCTGGAACAGCCCGTGTCACTCCAGGCATCGTAGCTGGCTTCTGTAGACCTGCTGAACGGTGATGGCACACTGTATGCAACTGTGGGCTTCACTCTGAGCTGTGGAGTCTATAGGTTGTGTTTTCTGAGCTTAAATCTGCACTCAAAGCTGCAAATGGAAAACGATGCTAATGAAAATAATAAAGGGAAGTATATTTAAAACCATGAGATGGGAGGAGGCCTGGAGTCTGTCTGTGCTATAGAAACCATTCCAACTACTACAAAAGCGAGTACGAAGAGGAGGCGTTGGTTTTGTCAATTCGGTGTCAGACTCAAGGGGTCTGATCTCTCCTCTCTACGTTAAAGAAAACTTAGGACCAGCGGATTTGAATCATGAATACCCGAACGTCCTAATGTTGTGGACTCCATGATTTGAAGTGTTTGGCTATAATAAATAAATAATCTGAACCTCTAATTTTGGGAGAACAAATTGAACCTTTTGTGCAGGTTGTGTGGTACTGGAACTCAAATACATCATGGTATCTGGAGCTGGAGATTAGCAGTTACCTGCTTGTAGGTGCTCAATACCTTCCACACATTTTATAAAAAACAAACAAACAAAAAAACAGCAAAAGAATTGTTCATGGAGTGCAGGTTATTAAAAAAAAAAAAAGACAGAATAAACAGAAAGCTAAGAATATTCTGCACTGTTGTCATGGTGACAAAAGAAGTCCATTCATTTGTTTCCACTTTCGTTTGAATTTGTACATTTTGTTTGTTTGTTTTGACTTAAATTTTTTTGGCAAAGTAACTACCCCGCCCTATAGCCCCACCCCTCATGAATCCACCCCCGTCCCGTACCAAGTCCCAGTTGCCAGAAATGCCTGTCAATTATCGCCTAAGCAGTACTGTGGCCAATGAGAGTGGGTAGAGCGCCAAGCAGGGGAGGTTCTGGCTGCCGAACCCTTTGACCACTTTCTTGTTCTCGGGAGGGTTCGGAAAGTGCCTTGGTCTGTTAGTACTCGGCACCATGACACGGGGTCCACGGATACACTGGTCCTCAAGGCACATCCCACTCCCTGAGCCACTGATGTCATCACCTAAGGGAGAAAACATTGTGCAGGGCTTTAATCCAAAATGTTATAATCCAACGGCATCGCGCATAAAATAGATTACAGGACGGTAGAAAACACGATATTAAAATGAATGGAAAATAACAGGCAATTGCCAGTGTATTACAGTTCAGGGTCTCCATTCAGAAACAGCCAAAAGTTTAAACATTGATGGCTAAGTTGGTTTTCAGAAGTATTTTAAATTACCACCACCGGACCCTGTCATTTACAGATTTATTTTGTAGCTTTTTGAACACTTGCGTGTAAAAAAAAAAACTGTCATGGAATCAGTTTCCCTAGTCAAATTCTAATTCCAAGATAATTGAGAAGATGTTTAAAATCTTCCTTTCCTTTGCGTATCTGCTAGCGGATAGTTATTAATCCTGCACTACTGGATCTTGAGTTTGAAGCATGAATACAATTAACAGTACAGGACTCAGTTTCCACCATGCCAGTACACTTGGAGTCAGTGGGTGAAGCCTGTGAGGTTTCATCTCCTCTGTAGATCATCACTCACTTGTGTCCTGGAAGTCCACGTCGTTACCATTGACGGCGTTCTTCAAGCGACTGGTCATGACTTTGAGCTGCATGATCTGTTGGCGTATGGTCATGTCTGGCTTGGTGATGTCGATCTCCACTTCGGGGTTATTGATTTGGCTGGCCAGACCGTCTCCTATCAGCTCTGGCAGATATCTGACGAGCAGCACACACACTTCAGTTTTAACTGTTCTACACACAAAGAATTCTTCGACCACACAGATGGTTTTCATTAGTGGAAGTGTTGACATTTGTTTTCCAATGACAACATTCATGTTTGCTGTAAATAAAGATCACTAAGCTACAACTGCTTTTTAGAAATCGAATAAACTACAAATTTAGATTAGATTACTTTATAAGTTCAGTGATCTCCATACGTGTATCGGATTTTGTTATAAGCAGCTAGGAGCAGTAATGAATGGTTAATGTAGCTGAATCCCAGTGCAGTGTGGGTGGTGATGTTCTGTCTCCATGGCAGCAGTGCAGTGACTATGCAGATGAAGACTGTGGCTATGGTGGAGTTGTGGCAAAGCAAGTTTGTAACTGTGATGGTGTCATTGTTTGGGGGTGAGTGTCTGTGTGTATGTGTGTTCATTGGTATAGTGGTGGTTTATTGTGGTGGGAGTGTGTTTGTTGATGTACTGGTGGTGAGTGAGTGTGTATGATGGTATAGTAGTGGTGGGTGGGTGAATGTGCGGAGTGGTGGTGGTGTGTGTGTGTGTTTGTGTGATGGTATAGTGATTGCTGGTACTGTGGTAGGAGAGGCGTGTGTGTCTGTGTTGGTTTTGTTGTAGTGGGGACAGCACCTGTCTACGGACATGCCGTTCCAGCATCTGCTCTCATCGTTTGCTCTGTCATAGTCCACACACAGTTTGCCAGGCAACTGGACCCAGTACTGCATCATTTCCCTCAGATTCCCAGAAACATCTGATAACTGAGGGGGAGAGAAATAGAGATGGATAGGAGAGAGAGGAAGGGAAAGGCAGATGGAGAGAGAGAAAGGGAGAGAGGGGGAAAGAGATGGAAAAATGAATGAAAAAGAGAGAAGGAGAAAGAGAGAAATAAAAGGAGTAAAAAGAGGAAGATCCAAGTTCATATCATTTTGCTGGGGAAGTGCATGCTCACACAAACACACACACACAGTACAATCAAACTAAGATTAGTAAAACATCATGAGTATGCAATAGTGTGTTTGCGTGTGTGAGTGTGTATATGTGACGGGTTGAATGTGTATGATTCTGTATGTGTGTGTGTGTGCGTGTGCGTGTGTTTGTAAGTGCATGCTTGTGTGTGTGTGTGTGTGTTTGTTCACACACCAGTTTCTCTAGCCTTGCTCCTGAAGTACTGCTGATGTCCTCTGTTGGGGTTCTTCCTCTCTTCCACAGCTCCTCTGGGCTGGAGCTCTGGGCAGGTGTTCCACATGCTTGGAACACCTGAATCACATGTGTACCTTGTTATTGAAGGTGTTTAGGTTGTCCTGCATGTACATTATGGTGTGTGTGTGTACCTTGTTATTGAAGGTGTTTAGATTGTCCTGCATGTAGATTATGGCTTCAGAGATACGCTTAGGGAGATACATCACTGCAGACTCCATACTGTAGGGTTTGTTCAGACGATCAGCAACCTGCAACATAGCATCTACACACACACACACACACACAATGGTTTTGTAGAAACTCTGAGCCTGTGTAATCTTTCTACACAGACTATTCAGTTCATATTCTGAGTAAATCTAATTCTTTCTCATTCATTTCACTATGTACTGAAGGAATTGTTTTTTTCCTACCAGTGAGTTTGCTATAATCAGTAATTGTTTAATTGTTTAAAACCTCATTGTGCAGATTTCTTGTTTGCTATAATGTTGTTTTAGCAAACAAATAACAGCATTGCTGCTAACTGCACTCTTCTGAACAAATACAGGCTGGTTTTCATTTCTTTATTTATATCTGATGACTTGTATACAATATCTGTAATATTTACAAAATATATTAATAGAAACCCGGTAAGTCCCTATACTGAGATCAGTTCGTGTTCTACACAGTTTGTCCCGCCTACATGCCAGGTTCCTCCACTCAGTGTCCAGATCTGCTTGATTGGCGAGACAGCCCTTAATCACATTCTGGCAGTAGCTGGGACATGGCTTGGCTAAGGTCACGCCCCCACAATGGGGACAGTAGGTCAGCTTCATCAGAGCACGGACACACTCCACACTCATAGGCACCTGAGTGAGAGAGAGTGAAAGAGAGAAAGAGAGAGAGAGAGAGAGAGAGAGAGAGAGAGAAAAAAACATTGTATTAATTATTCCCAGCAACCTCTCAGGTTCTGAATTAACACGTACAGTGTAACGTCACAATAACTCTAGTCTCATGTTCTCACAATTTCATGGTAAAATCATTTAGAGACTTCAAGAAACATTTTGTGTGGAAGAAGGCATCGGTACTAGAACACTGAATAACAAAACAATCACGATGATGACAGAACACGTCTGGGTGTGGAGTTTTCTGACAGAGTAATGGGTCAAAAACAGTTTTCTATCAAACTCAAGCAAACGGCTGTAATTAATCCATCTCATCATCCTGGACGAGCAACGTGGTGATCGCTGTCGTTTCCTCTACTGAGGAAACGTCTCCTCTTTAGTGTGGTTCAACATGGAAACGTGATAGAGGTGAGCAGAGCAGGACCACTACACCTGGCATTGGACGCCATGACAACCATACAGCCTGAGCGCAGGGTTCCAGATGTAGCTGCGATCGTTTGCGATATGTCTATCATACGTGAAGTGGGGAGGGGGGGACTAATGTCCCCAATTTAACTGAATTAAACCAACATGGGGTTATGTCCCCAGTTTAACTGAACTAAACCAACAGGGAGGGTAATGTCCTCAGTTTAACATAACTAAACCAACACGGGTTTATGTCTTTAGTGTAGTCATCTGGAATTCAAAAGGTACAGTAAATGGGTCACGAGAGCTTGGTGCTCACTGTTTCACTCCCATTCACTTCTGTCAATCTCACGCTGTGCACACCTTTTTGTCTTTTGCAAGACGCGAGTAACCATGGAGACGGGAGAGACCTCTGATGTGTGTCTGTGGAAGCGTGAAATCTGACAGTTCTGCATTTCCCAAGCATCTCGGAGGGCTGTAAACCCAGCAGCTGATGAAGTCCAGTGGCTTTTAATCAGAAATGTTTCTCACGTACGACAGAGGAACGGAGAAGACGAGGGGTCTTCAAATGCCTTAACAAGTAAATGCAAAAAACACCTCTCAAATTCCATGGGTAATTTCAAGCCAAGGCAGATGTTTTTAGTCTTTTTTTTTGTTTGTTTGTTTTTTTACTGTAAGTGAAGATCCTACAAATGCCAAGAGTCTTTTCCTCCAGAATGAAGATCAGACATTGGCCACAATCCAGGGTACACAGAACCCTTGAGGGATGAGAGCCACATCATCTCCATCACGTTGCAGGAGGAGGGTGGATTTACAGTAGGAGCAGAGCCAGCAGCAGTTCCAGACCTCCTGCTCCGTGAGACAGTGGTGAGGAGATGCACAGAGATGCCCTCCGTTCATTAGTATGGGGAATGTGATTACAGCAATGCATGATGCACTTCACTGCCTGCTAACAGGAGTCAGGATTCAGCGGAGTCTATGAAAACAATATTATAATGGAGTGTTAAAAATATATATATATGACGGCATACATCAAAGATCTGAGGATATTCTAAGATTTACTGTGTAAAGTTGCAGTTTGTGAAGAAGGAAAGGTGTTTTTCAACTAGGATGTTTTGATGCAAATAAGGGCAAAGTGAACTAAGGACATGGGCCTTCCCCAGACGCACACGCACACACCCACACCCACACACACACACACACATGCAGAGCCCTTGAGGGAGCTGTGACCCACAAGTTTTTAATGGGTAGGAAAAAACAACTGTGAGGAAAAGAGGTAGAGAGGAGGCAGAGGAGAGCAGAGCATGAGAACAGGGATGAGAAACACGTCAGAGGCGGGAAAAGCAGCAAGATGAGCTTGTGTGTGTTTGTGTGTGTGTGTATTTGAATATGGGTTGAGCATAGAAGACAAGGAAAGTAGGAGATAAAGTGAGAGAAAGAAAGTGGGAGAGAGAGGGAGGGAGAGAGAGGGAGGTAGAGATAGAGTAGCTGAGGCACTGTGTGGAAGGAGGGGAAGAGTGCTGCTTTACAGACACTCTGAAACAGACTCGTCAGGCTGTTGGGAGGCTGGCCAGAGGGGGGCGCTCAACTCAGGAGCAGATTCTAAAGATGGACTGCTAGAACTCTGGGTGTGAGAGTCTGGAACCCGGAACCCTTACATCAAGTTTTCTAGAACCCCTGGCGTGGTGTCCTAGAGGTCCGTTTTTCACGGACAATATCAACACAGAAGTGCAAGAGTCCTCTGATATTTCCTGGACAGTTTCCATGTTTTTACATTCTTCATGGACCCAGACCCATTTACAGAATAATGAGGTCACAGCCAGAACCAATATGACATCAAATGTGAAAACAGCAGGTTTAATGGGCCTGGTCACAGGGCCAGTGTACTGTTAGCTGGAGGGGAAGATGTGCTGTTCCAAGGTCTGCAGGCTACATTCCCACAGCTAATTAAGTTACGTGATGAAACTGAAGCTTATAAAGTGATTACAGCAGGCACTGCAGGGCATACATTACACACACACACATTACTAATCTCTATTGATTAATAATATATATACAATAATGTATTGGAGCTAAATCAGGATAAAGTCTGTTTCTATCCATCCATCCATCCATCCATCCATCCATCTATCGGTACTGTCTTCTTCATATTACTGTTATATTTCATTGTCCTCCTGTTGTAGGACTATAGCTGCCGTTTCATGGTTTTATTTACATAAAAGTCAGAGTTTGTCCTGCCATGTGCAGTTTGGATAGTCTGGAGAGGAGAAAGTTCTAGAGCTGGGAACCCAACTGGGACTGAGATCTAACCCACAGTGGAAGTCACGCTTTGCTCAGTGGAACTTTGTAAAGGCTGGTAGAATAGTCTGTTACACAAGTAGTTTTGATTACACTATTCTAACCTTTGTTATATGTAAGACCTCTAGTTAACCCTTGTTATTTGTGTCAAAGCTTGTTTAATTACATTCCACATGCTGACAAATTAAATGCGAATAATTCTCATATTTGAGCACATATTCATTGTTTTTGTTTGGGAACCAGCAAATAATCAAAATAAATCAGAGCTGGCGAATTCTAGTTTGTTTAAAAAGACAAGCCAGCCATAGTTTAGCCCTCAAAAATCCAGTACATACTTCAGAAAGTATGTTATTTAGTGGTAGGCTTTTGAAATGGTGCAAGTATAAACAACTAAGTATAAACATCTAAACTATTATCTATCAAAAAACCCTGAAAAAGCCCTGATATAACAGCCTTATTTAGTCTGGTCCCCTAATATTACAGAGAGAGAGAGAGAGCGAGCGAGAGAGAGAGAGAGAGAGAGAGAGAGAGAGAGTGAGAGAGAGTGCGAGAGAGAGAGAGCAAGAGAGAGAGAGAGAAATTTTGTCTAAGTATTTTCTTTGTTGATCAGGCTACAGTGGTCTAATCACCAAATCAATAAATAAAATGTTTAGGGAAACTGCAACTGAAAATCCAAAATTTCAAACGATGAATTACTACTACTTTGTAGAGGGTGGCTCTGGCTTTCAATCTCTCTCTTTCTTTCTCATTCCATCATCCCTGCCCTCCGTTTTTTTTTTTAAAAATCCCTTCATACAGCTGTCCTGAAATGCCGTCTCCGGCCAGGGATGCGTTGGCAAGCTTGGAGCAGACGCTGTTCTCCTTAAAGATATTCTCTGTAGTAATTATAGAGGAACATGAGAGATCTCCTCCAGCTCTAGTGAGGGAAAACTACACAGCCTGCCCTAGTTTAGGATGGCAGGAGGAACAGGAGGAACAGGAGGAACACACGACGGGTGAGGAAAAGACAGGACAGATGAGATGATCCATGATCTGTCTTGATGTTCTCCTCCGCTACGAAAATAAAAAAAAAACTCCTTCTTCAATCCTGTTTTTCGTTAAGTGCTGTCGTTCTTGTTCTCTCTTCTCCTGTCTTTGCTGGTTACTTTCTCTCAGACTCAGAGACGAGAGGGCAGGCCTGATGGGTTATGACTCAGATGAACTGGGCTCCCTGCTCTTAATGTGAAACCCATCCAACACATTACGGCACTCTCAAACTGGCAACACAGAGAAAGAGAGAGAGAAAGAGAGAGAGAAAAAGAGAGCGAGATAGAGAGATAAAGAGAGAGGCTTAGGGAGAGAGAGAGAGGCATTGGGAGATAGAGAGACAGAGTGAGAGAGAGAGAGAGAGTGAGAGAGAGAGAGAGACAGTACATACGGTACATGGTACATTTTGTACCAGGACAGCAGGATGTTTGAATAAACAGGAGTGACAGACGGCGCCCCCTGGTGGTTAGTCCTGGTGGGTAGGGCCTTCTAGATGGACTCAACTGATGGAGCAAGAAAGGGATGTGGGAAAAGGTGGCAAAAAAAAAAAAAAACCAGAACAAAAGAAACCAAGCAACCGTGAAGGATGGAAGGCAGCTGGTGTCCTGGCCAACCAGGCACAACAGAAGGGAGAGACTCCATCCACCTCTGACACAAAACCAAGAGGAAAGAACAGGGTTCACACTAATCGAGGGCCTTGACTTTAGCCGCTAAGCTACAGGGTGGTGCGGGACACCGGTGAGAGATCAGGTAAATAAGCACTAATTAATTGGCAGCTCTGGATCGCCCTCTGGTGGCAGACTGCCAGTATTGCGAAGCAGCACTTACACATGTAATTCACTTGTAATTTATACAGTTGTAATTTGTTTTCTGAATACACATTATTTCTCTGAATAGTAAGAGGAGGACAGAGAGAACAGAATGAAACAATAATAATGTGAACAACGTCAGTTAAACTATCAGTCTTTTGTCATTATAACTATCAGTGTATTATGTCATTAGTGAATGCACAGGTCTCAGTAATTGCTCCACAGTGTGTGAGTGTGTGTGAGTGTGTGAGTGTGTGTGTGTGTGTGTGTGTGTGTGTGTGTGTGTGTGTGTGTGTGTGTGTGTGAGAGAGAGAGAGAGAGAG
>JAOYMR010000003.1:1066960-1078614 GCA_025802075.1 Tenebrosternarchus preto
CCCCCCCCCCCCCCCCCCCCCCCCCCCCCCCCCCCCCCCCCCCCCCCCCCCCCCCCCCCCCGAAGAAGAGGAGAAAGGACAGAGAGACAGAAGAGAGAGAGAAAAAAAAAATTTAGTTATTCCCTTTCATTTTACACAATAATTTACTGTTTAGCAAGTGCACAGATACATGGAATGAGATGATGTACCATAAGCTTGGTTGTCAGCATGGATAGTGGTGTCACTTCCTGTAGCAGCTGAGTTATAATACCTTCTTACTCTCGGATCCTCATTAGGGTGATGATCTAATGCTGGGTGCCATCAGAGTCTCTTAAATTAGTTCTGACCACCATACACACTGGCAAGTGCTCGCCAATGCACAATAGAGAACACTTAACACTGTCACCCAAATAAAACCTATCTGTGTAGTCATACTGATGATGTTAAACACACACACCATACTAACATTACAGACAGAATTAGCTCTTGGGGGGAGGGGGGGGTGGGCAGAATGAAACATGATCCCAAGAAATGCCTCCCTAGCACTCTCTCACTCTCTCACTCATCTCACCCCTGAAACGAGCTTTGTGCCACCTAGTTCCAAATCTGGCCCTGAAACACAATAGGGCTGGATAGTTCTATACCCACCACCCTCACCCACCCCCTCCACCCACTCACATACCCAGGCGACACATCATTGTGACTTAATTATCTGGGACACACCAGCTGTTGTGTGTCCCGGTGGAGTGAAGTCATCACTGACCTCTGCCCAGCTATCTCTCTCTCTTTCTCTTTCTCCTTTCCACCTCAGCTTCATCATCATCATCAGCATCATCTTATAGCTGAATTCTAAGACTTCAGGCAGTCATTACCAGAGAAATACTCAGAGTCACGAAATCATGCTAGCAGCAGACTGGGCACAAAGAAAATTCCAGAACTCCATGGTTCGGACAACAGTATATGGCATATCCAAAAAAACTGCAGACACAGAACCATAGCTGCTAGGGTTACTAAGAGACCAGAAGGGTTACTAAGAGACCAGAAGGGTTACTAAGTTGCAAACTAGTTTTATGCTGTACAAAAAGGTCCATGTAAAGTTCATGTGTCTGTTCACTCACAGTGATTAAGATTTTCAGGGTGGGTGGAGATCTGTTTAAATGCATACCTTCGAGCTTCAACGAGCCCTGAGCTTGTATATAATATGCATTACAAAACAAAATACAATCCTGATAAACAAACAAGCAAGTAACCAAACACACATTATGTGAGGTTTTATCATTTAACATGTGCTTTAATTCAGAGTGAATACACTATCAGTATGACAGGATGTGCTCCCCTGGCCTTGGACATAAGCTTGTGCTTAGAATAATCCCACATACCAATCCCACATATGTACTTCCTTCCCCCCTCAGCCTCACCGCCTGAGACTCAGCCCTGTGCTCAATGTCAGTCAGATCAATCACCATGGAGACAGAGGTTTGGGTTCTTTAGGATTTTAATTATGATGACGTTTAGCACAGAGACAGCCCACCGGTAGGTGGATAAATAAACAAATAAATAAATAGTAACTTGATTTATGTACTAAATATTGTCACAATCCTTCAGGCCATTTCTCATTACACATGAAAAGTCTCACACACCACTAGGTCACATTCATTTGTGGGTCATTTATGCGATACAAAGTGACACACAATATTACTCAGTTACTCAAATTCAGCTAAACAGCTAACAGATACCTCAGCTGGGTGGAAAACAGAGGGGAAAAATATCCACTACCAGGTCTGGAGGGTTGTGTCAGATCAAACAGGGACGTGGAACACAGGAGAATGGGGATCTGGAGCTGTGGGAGGAAGTGCCTGTAGGTATCTTCTACTTAAGCATCATCACCATCTCCTCCACCCTGCTAGTGTCTTTAATTCTGACAGGAACTCTAAGGAATGTCTGAGAAACAGGTTTAAATAGCTTCCTTCACTCTAGAGATTCGTTGTTTCTTGTTAGAAAGCTCACTGAGAAGAATTCAAGCTTTTATCACATCAATAATGGGAACATCCCCAGAGTAATTTCTGGGTGTGTAACTGGATACATGTGTAAATTAGTAAGTGTGTTTTGGAGGTTTTATTCCGGGGTTGTGTGTGTGTGAGTACACACTCCCATGGTTCCAGCAGACGGGACTTCACACTCTGCTTACAAGCCCCTAATCACTCACAGGTGACAAATACCAGCTGCTTAATTGGCTGGATTAAGCCTCGATTCCATTCTCGTTGCTCATACCAGTATAACCTGAGCAACCTCAGGGTCAAAGTTAAAAGATTTCTCAATGCTCTTTTGAGCCAAAGCAAGTGGGGGTGGTGGAGTCCAAGGGAGAAAAAAAAAAAGCCCATGTCCCTACAAAACCCAAAGTTTTGAGTGTGCACACTTCACTATAGTGCACGCTTGATGGAATGTAAATTTGTGTTATGAGTTCAGTGTTTACAGAGACTTGGGCTATAAAGAGGGAAGGTGTGCTTAAACAGTTTCCTAATCAACACATTTTATACACACGCAAGAGATTTAAACTTTAAAGTCAGGTAACTGGTGGTAGCTAAAGTCATACTAAACCCTCTGTTTTTCATGCCTGGTTTTTCTCAGGATGCTCATGGTCCTTTGAAGTACTGGCATGAACTGCATAGCCATCAGAGAGTTACCCGAGCCTCCTGTATCAGAATGTTTACCTGGGTCCGATGTGGATCAGAATGTTTACCTGGGCTCTGATATTCTGGCGTTCTTGCAGAAAGCAAAACATCTCTCCAAAGGGTCAGGTGGTGGAGTCGTGTTTCTGCAGGCCTCATGCATGTGCCTGTGGTTTCAGGATCGGAGGAGAGCAAACTGGCATTGATGCCAACCAAAGAGTGCACAAGGTGGGGGGGGGGGGGGGTTGTGTTGGGCATTTGGCGCTGTTCAGATGGAGCACGTGTTACTGCCAGGCCTTCATAACCCGCTTCAAAAATCTGCCACGGTACCAGTCATGGCTTTAAAAGGGAGACCAGATAACACCATGGCCCAGAGTCAGATGGACAAACGTATGCTGCCCAGAAGAACCACAGATATGCTTGTACAGACAAACAACTTTACATGAACTGTAAACAGACCACACACACACACACACACACACACACTTAGTGGGCCAATCTGCCTAAAATACCCTTTTACCTCACCTCGAATACTCAAAATCAGCAGAGATCCCTCCTACACTTTGGTCCAGATAGTTAAACAGTCTGGCTATACTTCACAATTACTTCTTAACACCACAACTCTGGCTGCAGAAAATGAACTGAAATTGTACAGAGCATCTATTAAAAATCCTTAAAACTCACCTGGCCTTGAAATAAAGCAAGGAAAACATCCAACAAAATCTCACTGAAATTACAACTAAGGATCATAATTACCCCAACAGTAAATAGTGGTCCATTTTGGATGTCAAGATATGAACTCTGTTGGAAATAGCCCCAACAACCAATTCTTACAATAATTTACTGAAACCACAGTAAAATTTTAAATACTTAAATTCCTGCACACTGAGAAACATTCAAATAAAAATTGTTATTTTTTCTAAAAGGCTTAATTATAGACATTGCACAACTGCATCTGTACTGCCAGTCTGTTGGAGTTCAACATTATAAACTTCAGCCATATGACCCTCTGTAACGTAGCAGGTGGTTTGGGCAGGTCACAGGCGCAAGTGAGAATGAGAAGCCATCTAAAAAAGGTAAGCAGTGGAACCAACTAGATTTTTATTAAATCATCAACACAGAAGAGAACAGACAATACAAGTGATCACTAAACAAACCAGGATAATACCAAGAGCCTAAGTGAAGAAAGGGTTAAATAATCCAAACGGTGAATACATATTAACAGAATCTAAACAGAATACAGCCAGGGTAATGACTAAGACAATAGAAGAACAGAGAAAGTGAGGATACAAGTAAACATGGGACACAAGACATAGGACACAATAGAAGGAGAAAAAAATAAATAAATTTTGTGAAGGGGTGATGAGCGAACAAGCAAAAACCAGGCAGGGAATCAGGAAGGGAGGGAAATCCAGAACAGGAGCATAGGATTGTGACACCCTCATTTACTGACTCTAGATCAGTGCAAGAGTCTGTGATGTGGACAGAAAATTAGTCAGAGATTGAAATCTTAATGGAGAAGAAATTTGATAAGATCCCTTACATATCAGACAGCTTAGAATGAGAGACTGACCTAGGATCAGTGGTTCTTCACCCATTATAACTGCTTTAAATACATAAACAGACCCTAGGCCAGCAGTGTCATCAATGACATTTTAATCAACTCGTTTAGTAGTTTAACATCCTACGATGATTTAAACACAAAATGATTAGTCAATAGAAACTCTAATAGAAACTAATTCTTGGACTAGTGGGTTCAGCCTGGCATTCAGGACCAAGTTCAGGTTGAGATCAACTCTGGATTAAACACTGATCAACTCTGGATTAAACACTGATCAACTCTGGATTAAACACTGATCAATTTATGGATTAAACATTGCATTCAGCCCTGCATTCAATCATGGATTTAGTGCTCAGTTAAACATTGGGCTTAACACTTTAAATTTAGAAAAACGGTTTAACTGCATTCAGAACCAAGTTCAGCACTGAGTTAAACACACTGAGATCATCACTGGGTTAAACACAGCATCCAGCACTGCGGTAAACACTGCGTTCAGCGCGTGGTTCAGCATTGGGTTAGACACTGTATCCAGTATTGAATTCGGCACTGAATTCAGCACTGAGCTAAACACTGAATTCAGCACTGGAAAGGCTGTGTGTGGAGGAGCCACTTTCTTCCAGAGCCAGAGATCAACGTTATGAATGCCAGGCCTGTTCTAGCTCCCTCATCAAAAAGGTTTTCCTTCGCTTTCATTCTCCGACCAAAAGCCGGTTTGATGCTCCACATAAGCAAGAGTAGATGAGGGAAAAGTGCTTGAAAAAATCAAATATTACAGAATATGCTTCAGTTTGTACGCCGTGTGCATATTTAAACTTGTCTCAATTTCTGTTGCTGATATAAAAGTACAGCAGACTGGTTGAAACTGGGTGAGAAGATGCTGTAAAAGGAGTGCACCTTAGAGCAGGTACAGACTAGCATGGCATATCGGTAGCAGGATAAAAAATAAAAAAAACGGGAAAAGCGTCGCAATTTTAAAATATCAAATGTTTGGACCTGCTCTCCCATGCTGGTGCAGCACAATATGTAAACAAGCAAATAAATAAAACAATAGCTTTCCAAATCGGCAGCACCACAGACTGTTGTCACGTAGGGGATGGTGAAGGAGTGCAGGGTTGCTCGGTGTGTTTTTGCAAGACTTTGCACAATGCCGTAAAAGAATGATTCACAATAGTGGCGGGCTCTGTGGAGAGCGTTTCACAGCAGAGTCGACTTTAATAGAAGAGGCTTTAGGGTTATTAGACGGCGGAGGAATATCCCCAAGATGGATCCATGCACAGTTTTTTCCAGTTTTTCAGAGCAAGGGCCACGAATGACTGTTACGTGGGAGAAGGATTACAGTCCTGGCTGTAACTCACCCCATGATCTGTTGAGATAAGACACTGAAGCGTAGCAGGGAGGTGGAGCGGTGGGGGCAAGAGCCGGTGGAGGCAGTGTGGAAGTCATGGCAGCAGGTAGGAGGCATCAGCACATATTCTGTGTAGGACCCGCTTGGGCAGCTCTCCCAGACCAACGCTCCGAGAGGAAGGACATAAACCATTAAAGTAACCAGTGGATAAGGAGCACCATGACACTGATTACTTAAAGCTCTTTACACGATGACTGGAGAATGACTGGAGAATGCAGTAAAGCACCACTAACACTAATTAAAAGTCACGGTCAGAAGAACATTATGGCCTCCGCTGGTGATGAAGTTGTACGTGTACACACACAGATACATAGACAGATAGAGAGATCATCTTGTAAGTAAACATCTCTCTCATTACACTGAAAATAGTCAGTTAACCCCTTCATGTATTGTAAGGGTTGTTTACAAGTTTACAAGATCCCCCCCCCCCCAAGAGAACATCTGGTACGCCAGAAACCAATTAATAAACTGTTGCAGAGAACAACGCTGCGCTCAGTTTATTTGCTGTTATTTTTGACAACAGCGCAGACAGACACTTGGTCTGTTTACATGATGTGCTTTGCCAACTTCAATCAAAACATATTGATGTTTGTGGTTGCAAACCATAGAGTTTATAATAAAACACAGCACTGTGAGCTCATGTATTTTATTTTGCTATTTGTATGTTATTTCTTTGTTGCTAAAGTTTGCACACTTTGTTAAATGTTTTCTTTTAACAATACATCAATTACAAAGGATAAATACACCGTTGTATTTATATTTTACTGTAAGATCAGTATACATTACAAGAAATAATAATAATAATAAATATTATGCTTTCTTGTCAAAATGGGCCCCTGTGTGTCACAGATACCATGACCGTCCTGCAGAAGCATCATTCACTGGTATCCTCTGTGCTCCTGTGTGATAGCCAATGGAAGCGAACCCTCTTGGTGTCTGTGTGCTTGGTGTGGAGCCCGAACAAGTGTGCACAAACACGCTATTCGTGACAGCGGCTGGACATACGTTCACATACCCGACATTCCAGACTCCTGGTCCGGATCTCATGTTGTCTATGACTGCAGTCATGCAGACCGACTGACCTCCCTGCGGCTGCCCCCCCGCGCCTGTCAGCTGTCCGACTCAGGGGGGGGACAGGGGAGGTTTAAACGATACAATACAAAAACGAATAGGAATGCGCCAATTAACATAATGCACCGCAACAATGTAGCAAACAATGAATGACATCACAGTACAGCTTAGCCAATCAGCAGGACTTAGCCACTGTGGCCTGGCTTGGTCAAACACACCAAAAATGTCATTTGATCTAAACCAGCTACTCTGTGTTCCATAGTGACTTAAGATAACTGCAAAACAAGATGACCCATAGGGGGATGTATGTGCTATAATTATAGGAGCGGTGTGGCACATTCGACGGGGCTCAGTTTTGAAAATTCCTGTGCTGTGACACTCGGATGTGCCTGCAGCAGTGGGTGCTAATCTCAGCACAGTGGGGGGGGGGGTCAGTGGTGTGCCTGCCCACTCTGAGTTAACTCATTATCTTAGACTACAGTGGAGTGCCCTTCCACTCTGAGTTAACTCATTATCTTAGACTACAGTGGAGTGCCCTCCCACTCTGAGTTAACTCATTATCTTAGACTACAGTGGAGTGCCCTTCCACTCTGAGTTAACTCATTATCTTAGACTACAGTGGAGTGCCCTCCCACTCTGAGTTAACTCATTATCTTAGACTACAGTGGAGTGCCCTCCCACTCTGAGTTAACCCGTTATCTTAACTCATTATCTTAGACTACAGAAGCCTTAGTCTGCCAGTTCTGCACAGCTGATGAAGGTCCTGTTTCTGGGGAATTTTGCGTACATCAGTGCAATCTCTACATTCTTTACTACAGTTCACTGCAGTTATTCACCTAGAATCTTCTTCATTTTCATATATTCGTGTATAACCAATACGTCTGTGTGGCACCTTGGCATTCAATCTGAGGACTTTTACTCTTAAACTGAAATGGCTTCATGACACTCAGTTTGTTGCCCAATCACACATGTATTTACCATTACAAACCAGTGTGTGTAACAGATCATAAGTTCCAAACACTCCAATTAAGTCAAAGCAAGGACTCATAGGTAAAGACAAAGTGAAAAAACAGCAAGGAACAGCCCTCCCTGAATAGTGACTGAGCATCAGACAGCTACACCATACATCATGACATACACCTTCCACTTAAAACAGTCACATTTGTATTTTTTCCTGCAGTGCTCAGCTGATAAGACTCTCGATTAACGAATGGCAAAAACACAATCACTTATTTCTCCATCCAATTTTCTGAGATTGGTTCGCTTATTTTATGCTGAGCAAGTTCTGATTACCTTTAGGCAGTTAATTAAGGCATAGTTTCCATGGTGACCTTGAAGCAGTCCACATTTCTCCTCCCACCACCCCTACTCCTAGCACTACCTGTGCCAGGCATCCAGTGGTCTTGACTGCTTGGCTAAGGTGTTAGGAACTGGGGCAGAACAATATCATGAACCAGATTTTGGTCCTTGGGGACAAGATTTTGGCCACATTGGATTAAGGACCTGATGGATGAGAGAAGTAGCAGCCCGAATTCTGCGGTTCTGATAATCATCACAGATGATTGGCTGAGACAACAGATGAAACAACTATTAAAACTCTGTGACTGCCTTACTTGTGAAGAATTATGGCTAAAAGCAAGAGACGCAGGAACAAAAGAAAGCATTGTGAAGCAGTTCATTATGAAGCAGTACATTATGAAGAAGACATATTGAAGCAGACATTATGAAGCAGACTTAATGAAGCAGTTCATTATGAAGCAGACTTTAAAAAGCAGTTCTTTGTGAAGCAGTTCATTATGCAACAGACTTAATGAAGCAGTTCATTATGAAGCAGATTTAATGAAGCAGTTCATTAAGAAGCAGATCATTATGTAGCAACTAATTATGAATCAGACTCAGTGAAGCACTTCATTATGAAGCAGACTTAATGAAGCAGTTCATAATGAATCAGACATCATGAAGCATCATATACTTTGATTTCCTTTTTTCTTCTTGGTGGCCACGAGAAGAAAGTGGAGACTGGGCCAATTATGGGAGAGACAAACCACTCTGCGATCGAGAGATTTACCCTAATTATGGTTTGGGTGGTTTAGCTTGTGAAATATGCTTTGTCTACAGATTCTCTACTTTGCCAGGAAACATTTTCTATTGCATGTCAGAAGATGTGAATAAAACCTACACATGATACAGGACTCAAAGCTGTATTAAAAAAAAAAACACTAGGGTGTTTGGTTCTGACCCAGCACAAACATTATCTAATTAACCTGTGAATAGATTTTTTTTGATGAGTGTGTTATACCATAAGACTGTGTGTGTGTGTGTGTGTGTGTGTGTGTGTGTGTGTGTGTGTGTGTGTGTTTACTTCAGTTACTTAGCTCCAGACATTCTCCTGTCTAATCAAATTCTCATGCACCACAGCTCTGCAAGAAGGCATATTCTCCTTAGGGTGTAAGCACTGATTGGGCATAGTCACCACGATTTGTTTTTAAGTGCTCTGTTAATCTTAGCATTTGTAAGTGCTTTTACAAGCTTAGCATAGCCTGTTCAAATAAGAATAAATATCTTTTACATTTCATGAACCCGTTAAAAACGTAATCAGTACGATGATGCAAGAACATTTTTTTTTAAATAATTGGATAATAAGAAGATACAGGTGTCATTATTCGTGTCTAACTGGTGACGCACATCGACATGCAAGCATGTTCTTAAGACTGACAGATTTTGTGATCCCTCGCGGGACAGGGTATAGCTGTCTACCGAGTTCACGCGGTTTCATATCAGCGGGGCGGAGACGCTCGCTCTTGAGAGCTGAGTCATACGACAAAGCGGTCAACAGCGTGAGTCTGTCAGACGTTATTCGGCTAACCGGGAACGGGAACCGTGTGACACGGTTTGCGAGGTCATCGCTAAACTTAAGTCAACGAAAGCTCGTCGTTTCAATCCCTCTCTGTTGATACAACATTCGTTTACACAGAGAAAAAAAAACAGAAGCATCAGAAACGTCTTTCTGTCCACAGAATACAATGTTACTCGATTACCTTCTGCTGCTGTATGTTTAATGGATTTATGTCCATAAGAATTGTACGATAACTTTAGTGTGTTTGTAAACTGTTTTCTTATGGTCTTTGAGTGAAACAGGAGCTTCCTTTATCAGTCTACCATCAATTATTGCTCACCCGTACTGCCCCAGTACCTGTTCGTTGAGCAAACCCCGTAGTGGTTAATTAAGGCTTGAAACAGTTATGTCCAATCAAGTTTTCTTGTGATTTGACAATTTCATTTCTCCGCTTCACTCAAAAATCTTTATAATTCTTCTCTTACAATTTTTATATTCTGTAATTCTCACGACTTGTCACTCACCTGTGCCAGGTGTCTCCGGTACCCATTTCAGAGGTCCAATCTGACGCAACTGGAAAGCCGTTTTCACCTCATGACAGCTGTGAGATCTCACCTCAGACACAACTGCCAAGTTCACGACCACCACTGTAATCCACCAAAAGTTCACTCGTGGGGATTGTTCTCGGGACATGGCAGCATCTCAGTGGAGAGATCCGTTAGATGTAGCCCAGTAATTGTAACTGGCAGTGCAAAACACAAAACAGCGTCAAAATGCACAAACGTCTTACAGCCGACGTCTTCGCTAATCTATGACATTATTTGTGCGGTTGGAACTCCCAGTCGGGACGGAACAGAGCCACAGACTAGACCGCGCGGCTTCTGGTTTTTTAGCACGAGTTCTGCAGTGCGAACAACACTCACTCGCACACGCTCACTGACAGACTCCTCTCGCGCTCTCTCTCTCGCGCGCACGTTCACAGCCTTGGGAGTCAATTTCTTCAGATTTTGGTAATTCGATTTGAGATGTGACCTGCGCGTTTAATGTGTCCGGTCCGTATCTGCAGTTTTTTTTTTGTTACTTCGTTTTCAGGTATTATACTGAAAGTAGAATACACTCACACGTTCTGTAAATCGTCCGTTATGTTTAATGTTCATTTTCTAAATGCAATAGAAAGTGTCTAAATCCTAGAGTAACCTAGTCTAAAATATGCATATCTTTATATATAGTATATAAGAATGTCAGAAGTGGAATGTAGCACTAATAGAAGGGTGAAGGGGAATCGCTTGCTTGTTTAACACAAGAGATACAGCAATGCCAATTGTTGCCGTGGATCTTTAGGCATACGTTCTAGACTACTGCGAGTCACAAAAAAGTGACTTCTTCGCCCTCTACTGGCTAAAACTACAAAGTGCAAGATTTCAAGTGCGCAGGTTAGTTACGTGATACACAACAAATTATTATTTATTTATTTATTTATTTTATTTTTTTTGCATTTGTCTGCAAACACTGCATAGGACGCTCTGACCAAACTTACTACCCCTGATCGTTAAACTTTAACCCAATATTTTGCTTTATAGAGGGGAACATTTCTAAATAAAATCGATGAAACAGAAATGTGATTTTAATTGAACAGCTGAGCACCCTTCATAAGATCTTGTTTCCCGTGGTCTGGGAGTTATTCATGTGCCTTAGGACAAACTCCCTGTAGGCTGGTCTTTATGTGAGGTCCTTCTTCACAATGCAACTCTGCAATGTTTTTTTTTTTTTTTATCCCCAGATCTGTGCCAGTTCTGCCTCACAGTTGGATGAACGTCTTCCTCGCCTCTTGGCTTTTCACTCTGATATGCACCATCAACACTGAGACTTTGAGATGTATGTAAACACTGGAGGTCAAAATTAGAGAACAACACACAATTTCCTAAATGTGAAGGTCATTGTGTAGGAAACCTCTGGAAAATCCTTGGTGACGATGTTATGGCCAAGAAACCCACAACAGTCACAGAACTGTGGAAGCGACTGGAAGAAGAGTGGACTAAAATCACACCAGAGCGGCATGAGAGACTAGTGATGTCCTGTGGCCGCAGATGTGCTGAAGTCATTCAAAGCAAAGGCCTGTACACTTCCTACTGA
>JAOYMR010000003.1:1083702-1093970 GCA_025802075.1 Tenebrosternarchus preto
CTGAATAAAGTGTTCAGACACCTGATCTTGATCCTGATCCTGATCTGAATAAAGTGTTCAGACACCTGATCCTGATCTGAATAAAGTGTTCAGACACCTGATCTTGATCCTGACCCTGATCTGAATAAACTGTTCTGACCCCTGATCCTGTGAGGAGTAGGACACACTTGAGAGACGCTGCAGTTATTGAGGGTCGAGTGTTGGGGAAAATTAGATTAGATTAGATTAGATTAGATTAGATTAGATTAGATTCAACATTATTGTTATTGTGCAGAGTACAGGTACAAAGACAATGAAATGCAGTTAGCATCTAACCAGAAGTGCAAAATAAAAATATATAGAATATATCTATACATATAATGAAGGGATACTATTGGGAGTGTATATATATATATATATATATATATATATATATCCTTGACAATGTTCCTTGCCCTGCTCAGAACACTATTATGACATAAAGGACGTCTTCTCTTCTGCTGACTGGACAGTCCTCAGACTCTACAGAAGTCTAAGAGGATCCTTGTTTATATCTTTGGTGTAGGATTTTACATACAATGCTGGGTCTTGTGCTGTGTATTTTAGGTACAATGTCTCCCCCTGCTGGTGCGTCTGAAACTCACGCGATCTGTGACAGAGGCATCATGCATCGATATATCTATTATCAACACAGTGCAACTTTCAAAGGTTACCAGTAATGTAGTCCAAGATAAAATTGTCTTTATAGTACAAACATACAGAATATAAGCATGCAAAAAAAAAAACTTTGCAAAACCTTTTTGGTATTATTAGTATATATAATGTTCCAAAAAAACCTTTTTGTTTTTGTTACGGTGTAAATAATGGCACATGTAAACATGTGAAAATATTTTAACACTTTTGGGGTGACTGGGAAACTGGCAGTGCTCAGAATTTTTGAGAGGATCTCTTTTGGACAGCATGGATTAGTACCATCAAAAAAAACAAATTGTATAGAAGCAGAAAGTGACTGAAGATGAGCTGGTTTAAGGTTTTGATTAATATTAATATTATGGCAATATTGATCATCGCATTACGAGCGTCGCGAGACTCTGTGACTGCTCGGACAAATGCCGACAGACACGAAGGATGCTTCTCTTAACAAAGCCGGAGGTGTTTTAACATGGTGGAAAGTTCACAAGGTCGCAAACACTTGTATAGTATACTTTGCCGTATTTTTAACATAATTCAAAAATGTATTTAAAAAGTGTGTTTTCCATTGCAGGCACAGTTGCTCATTCAGGAATGTTTCAAAAGCTTTACGTGAAGTATAGAAACAAGTTTGGATCTGAGTTACATGGTTTTTCTTTTTTTCCTGCAGATTTGCAGAAGTCATGAGTTTATGATGCACAGGAAGTCAGACCACACATCTGAGAGAATTATAACTAAAGAATACATCCTTTTTTTTTTCAAATCATATTTTTGTTTTACATCATGGTCACTAGTGTAAACTGATGTTGTTTACAACATGGTCACTAGTGTAAACTAATGTTGTTTACAACATGGTCACTAGCGTTTTACTTTCTTCAAGGAGCTGTATGTCACCGGATCTTCAGACTGCAAATAGGACTGCTTCACAACCATACACACACACACACACACACACACACACACACACACACACACACACACACACAGCACATACTGTCACCATCACCTTTAAAAATATACATGATCCTCAAGTATATATTCAAATTATATAGTAGAATGTGTTGATTTTATGTTGGTCACACAACAGGCCAAACCTGGGTTTCTGGCTCACGCTGTGCAAATTCTTTCGAAACGCCCTGGAAAACAACCGAGGTATATAACAACTCCGCTTGATCCTGAGAAGGAAGGAAAGAAAACAGAAATGCTACATGTAGTTTCACTGGCTTGACTCATGCATTCAGTGTTTCAGTGTTTCAGTGTTTCATCGTGGTTTCAGGCAGTGTTTCATCAGTCATGGTGCTTACAGTGTGATTCTCCCCACCAGCATTTCTCTCTACGCCCTCAGACTGGTTCCTCTCTGTAGCTGCTGCATTAATGAAGAAAGTTAAAAGCACATTTCCAGTCATCGAGGGCCATTTAAGGGAACTATTAAACAAACAACACTGTGGGTAGCGCTTTAGTTGGATATCCCAGAATCCATCTGTAAATATTCAATCCAATACACTTCCATAATCTTATTACTCACCCTAACCTTAGTCAAAAAAACACTACTTAATCATATTATTTGGGGGTTTGCATTAACTGCATCACAAAATATTTTCAGGTTTTCCAGCATCTACAAATTTCAGACTGAGGGCCATCTGAAGGGCACGGGTGTGCCCAGTGTAACACTGACTGTGCCTCCTTCTCCGAGCCCACACTGCCACGCCAGCCAGAAGTACCAGTCCTACGGGCACAGCGAGGCCTACGGTCACCATCCTGCGTCCTGGAAGAGGAGAGACACACACTCAGGAGAATCAGTGTCACATTACCTGAAGATAACATGTCTAACCTGACACTAAGGTCTTAAACGTTAATTATTTTATAGGTTTTTTTCTATTATTTATAGGTCTTTTCTATTGTTTATCTTCTTTTAAAGTTTAACTGAGCAAAAAATGACCTTCTATAAAAGTCTGAGAACATTAAAAGAAAGAAAACACTATTTTGCTTTGCTTCTTAGCTTCTGTTTTTGGTGGTAAAGGGTTTAGATTTTTTCAAAGTGAAACAGAGAAGTGAAAAAGAGAAACTAAAGCAAAAATCTTTTTTGTCATTTTCTATTTCTATTATTCACAAGTAAATAGAAATATCGTCTACGCATTAGTTTGAGGATGAACATGGAAATTGCACTGAATTGCTAAATCACTTGGTAATTTTACTTGTAGTCCATCCAGTGATGGTAAGATGAACTGGAACTTGTAGATCCCCCACAGAGCACCAGTACCATCCAGCATCACTCTTCTTCAGTCCCATCATCACCACCATGAAGGATGTTTTCCCATCATCACTGATCTGCACTGCTGAATTCTGGGATGTGTCGGTCCTCCCAGCTGTGAAGCATTTCCAGTCTGTGGATCTGCACCATTGCTTCTGTTCATTCTGATATGCAGCACTGTAGAGACACTGGATGCTGGCTGCATCTCCCTCCTCCCCACTCACTCTGCTCTCAAGCACAGACACCCCAGGATCTGCCCACAAACACAGGGGATGAGAGATATGAAGCACTGACAAACTCTGGCATGGCGCAACACAGTAGGTGCTACTGATCAAGAGTGATCTCCAGTGTTGAATTCATGCCTGTGGTGTTGAAGTATTATGTACAGTGTCATAGCGTGTCATAGCATAATGTAATAATGTGTGCAGTAGAGAATGAATTCAGCTTTACCGTGTGATCAAATACCTGGCTCAATGGTCAAATAAAGTTGTTCTTTAATATCTGGTTCAGTTAGACCTCCAATCTCCACAACACACCAGTACGTTCCTGTGTTTTCCTTCTGTAGGTCCATCATGGTGACAGTGAAGAGGCTCTGAGACGGGTTGTCCGTCAGTGTCACCTGTCCCTGGGTGGCATTCGCGTAAGCCAGAATCGTGCAATAATTGAACGCTGCAGAACCATGATAGCACCAGTATTTCTTATGCAGCGTGTATGTCATGTCATAATGACACGGGATGGTGATGCTGGCTCCAGTTCGAAGAGTCACCTTCTTCAGCGACAGTGTCCAGTCGAAACCTGCAAGAACAAAAGATCAACTGTACATCTTCAAGTTGTCAAGACTTTCCTGTTTGCTGTTGTGTAAATGGTTTTACTTGCACGACAATTTAAAATATATAGTAAAACATTCAGTGGGTGAAAAACCTACTGACTCTGAACACAGAGAATGATGACTGTAAGGCGCTGCATTGCCGTCTTGCTTCCTGTGTCTTTTTCTTATCCGGACTGCTGCTGCACCAGCAAAACAAGTTCCTGTTTGAAATTTTACCGAGACCTTAAGACTCTGGTACTCTCAGTGGCAGCTTTCACAGAGACTTCAGTCACAGACTATTTCTCTTTCCACCAAAGCTTTTGTTCATTCTGACCAAACAGCGCTGAAGTCACAGAAGAAACTGCTTGTGTGTTTTAGTCCTTTCCTTTTTTTGGTGGTGATAATTTATCCGAATTATTGTTGTTCATTAGTAATTATCTAAAACGGAGCAAAAACAAAAAAGAAAACAAGTAGTCTGTAAAAAAAAAAAAGTTGGCTGGTAGTCTTTCTTGTCACCACAGTCAGCAAAAAAAGTTGACAGTTTTTTTTTAAAATGTCAACAGTAAGCCAATTAAAGAAACCAGTACTTTGCATTTAAATTTGTTTGAATCTTAAAGAAAGCATGTATTTATCAGCAAGTGAATCTGCAGATCTCTGGAACAACAGTACCAGCTAGTATCATTCTTCCTCAGTACAGTCATGTCCTGAAGGTTCTGAAAGTTCTGAAGGTTCTCATCACTGATTTCAGCACTGCTGAGTAATGGGATGTGTCAATATCCTCTTTGTTGTTTCAGTCGCTCTGAATGAGAAACCTTGAATGAATAAACCTGTTTCTGCTATTTGTGTTATTGTATTTAATTGTGCATTAAAAAGCTAATTTACAAAAGTAACAATGAAAGAAATGAAAGAAAAAAACTAAACAGAGAATGTTCTGGGAGTCAAACATGCTTCAAAAAGAACTGAAAGAGAAATAACTTCAAACAGACACGAAGGCCAACTGGGTAGTGTTGTTGCTTTAAGACGAGACATCCTGAGAGAAAGGCTATTAATAATACAAACACATACATACACCACACACACACACACACACACCATGCAGTAGATCCCCCATCCACACACACAATACACACACTAAACCCATTCTGAAAGCATAGTGTGATAAGATGTTTGTGCCCAGGGTCCGAATGAATTCCATAGCAGTTAACTTTCTTTAAAACTGGTGTTAATGATGGGCTTGATTTGACTTGTAGTTAATATTTCATTGTTGTATCACACAGCCCATTTCCATGCAAATAAAAAAAAACATTTCGGTACTTCACACTAATGTTTAAAAAAGCAACACTCGCATAATTTATACATTCATACATCTTTGTCTTCAGGTGTATCATTAACATCAGTGTACTTTAAATGATAAATGAAACAATGCCTGCAAATATATTCAAGGATCTTCAAAATCCTCAAATGTTAATTAACTTGTCTTTCTTTGACACTGTCTATGACCAAATTTAAATGTCAACAAAAATATTTTTTTGTTACCCCGTATTTCTAGCCCAGTTTATAGTTGCAATACAGAAGAATAAGACTTAAGTTTGAAACCGTGTAACTGTGCATTAAAAAAGTCTGACACTTTTAAAAAATGTAACAAAAAAAGAATGAAAACAAATAAACCCTCCTCAGTCCAAAATACTTCGAAGAGAGCTGGAAAAGAAACAAACTCAACAATTAACAAAAAACAACAGAACCAAAGAGTAAGAATGAAATAAAATAATATGAAATGTTACTAAAGCTGAAATCAATCTTGGTTAGTGTGGCCTACCGCATATTTCAAATGAGACATCGAAATGCATCATTTTAAAGCACCATTTTAACCAAGTAATTTGAAAGCATATTCATAGTGAATTAAGTTAAACAACGACTCAAAAAGGCATTTTGGTAGAACAATTTATTTAGACTTTAATAATAGTTCACAACACACAATATACAAATTTACAAGTTTTACAGGTGACAAACTCAGGCTCTCCTCCATATATTAATTTTTATATTTACATTTTTACAAATCTGTATGAAAATCCGAGTGAGATATATCTGTGAAGTCCATCATTTCAGCTGGATTCTGTTTTAGAGATGGTAGGCTTCCATAGACCACCACTTACTAGTGCTACTGACTTTGCGAATAAAGCATCCAAATTCTACAGAACAGACACTAAAATGTGTCACTGTTAGCAAAGCACATTGTTAATGTTGCCAGACATCTGCTTTTCAAGTATTTGTGAATCCTCTTCCTGGCCGTGTGTCTCCAGTGGGTTTTTGTTCCAGCTTCAGTGACACCCGCAGCTTCCTGCTACCATATCGTCGTACTGCTTCAGGACGACGTTCTCATCGTCGTCAAAGTAGAGGAGGTTGATGGAGAAGAGCTTGTCGGGAACGCAGCAGGGCATCTCGACGGCTTTGCTCAGTTTCAGGGCGTTGATGATGGACTGGACCGTTGCATGGTTGGTGGGTCTCATGTTCTGGCCCAAAGGGAAAGGGCAGGAGCCTTTGCAGTGGTAAGCGTTATAGCCACGAGGAGACACGATCCACCCGGACCAGCCAATCTCCTCAAAGTCGACGTAGAGCGGCATTCGCTGACACGGAACCTTCTCGGGAAGCTCGTCATAGTCGAGGGAACGCACGTGACGACGCTCCGTGGACGGGAGAGTCAGGCTGGGGAGAGGAAGGCTGGGTCCAGCTGGAGAATCCTCAGACCCTGGAAAAGAGAATGCCTTCTGGTCAGAGAAAGCTGGATCTGCAGGAACTTCTTCCTGGAATCACCTTAAACATTCCAAATTGATCAATAAAGCCTTTCAGATACATGTTCCATTTCCATCATGGAAGGATTCACTCCTCTTTACTGACTAGCATGCTTTAATAACAAAATGAACTGAAAAGCTGAAGGACTTTGACATACTTCTTAGAGCAGTGTTTGGCGAGGTGGTGCGTCTGCTGTCGTCCGTGAACAGCACCAGCATGGGCCGCTTGCTGTGGTGGTGATTCTGGCCCGAGGCGAATCGCACAGGCTTCAGATCCATGACGGCACCTGACAGTGTCCGCACGGAAACTAGCAAACCGAGATCGCCACGCTCATCCAGCATCCAGGTGCGCACCTGCACAACAGATTCAGCACTGATGAAAAAAGATTTTCCCCTTTCATGCCTCCTCAGTTGCCAGCTTTAAGAAACAAACTTAAAGAAAGACTCTTAATTGAGTTCTCAACATGTGAAAATTTTTTAAAAGTATTTCAAAGTATAACATTTAAAAGAAGGACTGTTCTAATTGTGTTCTCGATATGTGAAACCTATATAAAATGGGAAAAAAGTTTTGGTAAACTCACAGCCTGTGTGATGGTAAAAACTTCCCATCCATTGGAATGTATTGGAATGAGCCTTGAAGATATAAGTTTCTTGCCCTGAGACACGTTCGTTTTGCTGCTATGAACAAGCTGAAAGACACTGACCTGTGGACAGAAACAGAAATGAACTATTTACGTACTTACTTTCATTTCAAGCGATGTCGTTTTGTTGTGCGCCGTTTGTGGCGCGCCACTTCCTGTGTCCCGGTGCAAATTCAAATCTAATAAGTGGTGTTGTTGTAATGACTAGGTCTTACCTGGCAGAAATGATGCCTGTGGAAAGCCACTGTTGTTTGCGGTCTCAGTTTAAATAGATGGAGCTCTGCTGTAAGGACCCTTTCACTTCTTGCAACGGAAGACAAGTTGAATAAAAATTCGATTTGTTCACTGTGCACTGTGGAGAAATAAAAATAAGATTTAATATAGATTGTCTACTACTACATATTTAGCCTTCGCGCCATTTAACATATGCAAAGTGTTTACATTTAGAGGGGAAAAATGTAATTAATATCGACTTAAATCGTACTGTGCATGTTTAAAAAGAAGGTTTTTCAAGTGAAATTCTATCTTACGTTTGTCGAAGAAACTGCGAACAGTGTTTCCCTCCAATAACGTGGGATCCTTGGTAACGCCGTCCACGTCTGCGACCGTGTTGTACAAGTCTAACATATACTGAGGCGGCTGCTTGTGGCCACGAATAAGAGACGCAGGGGGATCTTCCATCCCAAAAACTTCCAAAAGTCGTTTGATAGCGGCCAACCGAACTTCTTTCGAGTCATTTTCCATGGAAAAGTGTTTTTCTAAATAGTTAGCCGATGGCCTAGGGTTACCCAGATTTACAACAGAGATTAAAAAAATTGCGACGGTCAGCATCTTGATAATTCCTGTATTCCGAAGCTCCTTTACACCTGGCAGAAGCAACTGACTGGACACCTCCACCACCTTCACTTTTATATGAAATCGTCTAGCACTGTCTAAGTCTTCGGTAAACAGCGATAAAGGGGTGCTATTTGGTCGCAAATGTAAGTCAATAATCAGCGAATGTAACGCAAAGCTAATGGTGGTGTTAACAAGGTGTGAGCTTGAGTGATTATTTAGTCTGTCGGGTTCCTCAGATGCAATACCAGGCGAATTTCTCTTAAAAAGTGTATGTATACTTTTAGAACATACTTCAAAAGTCTTTCAAAAAAACCTTTAAGAAAAGACTTCCAAAGGAAATTTATCAGTGTGAATTTTTTCATGGTTTTTTTTTAACAAGAACTCTATAGACGCTTAAGGTGGGAATGAAGTAGAATCTGTGTTGGAAAGGCACTGTGAGGAAGTTTGCGCTCTGCAGGTGGTTAACTTCCTTAAAAATGGATCCATTAATTTAGACAAACGAGGATGATTTGATACAACAGGAACAACAATTAACTTAGCAAACCAAATGCTCACAAAACAACACCTGCTCAAACACAGTTAACTCCATCTAGTAAAGGAGCGTATTTTTAAAAGCATTTAGACTGAGTCGAGGTGCTCAAATACTTAGAACCTATGTTATCAATCAATTAATTAGTGTTAGCATAAATACCCTCAAGTCTCTTAATTTAAATAAATTGTTATCGTGTACTGTTAATGAAAACATACACTTCTCGCTGGTTTTACAGTATCTCCTAGCATCTAATCTTTATTAAATGTAAGGATTTTAATCAACTGCTTTTGTTGGGGTCTTATTTCTTGGTGTTTGCATACGCTGATAATTTTGTCATTATGGGACTGCCCTATTAAATATAAATGCAACCATGTTGTCATTCTTTTGGCGTTTTCTCTATGTTTAAATGGTTCAGAGTACTTTATCTTAATAAAGGATTGTTTCCCCTTTCTTTGAACAAATAACAGTTTATATGCCAATAACATGAAATTTAATTTAGGCTTAGATAATATGAAACATTTTAAAAACTACTCATGTGATCTTTTTCCACGTAGAACAGAGGAGCTATAATTCTATTGTTTATTGACATTCTCAGCCTTCAAAGATGAAATAGACGTGCACAAATATAATCGATCCTTTGAATGTCTTAATGGCTTTTCTCACACTCGTCCATCGTAAGTCACACGCAGTTGCGATAAGGTGGTTAATTTTAATGGGGGCCACACGAACAGACAACACGGGGAGAAACACGTGAAAGATTAGCATTTATTTCTAAAGATGTTTCATATCATAACAAGTACGTGGCTTAAGAGCAGATTGTTATACAAAAAAGACAAAATGAAAGTTTTAAATGAGGACAAAAATGTTTTGCTCCTTCTGTGTGTCTGTACTAGACATTTAAAGACACTTAATAAAATACAGAGCTCTACATATCTCAAGTAATGACCATTTTACAAAATTATATTTACATATATTTTACATATATTACATCCGCAGCTAAGACATGTCAGTTGAATATAAGAAACATATTGTTCTCTACAATCAAAAACCCCGATCGAAAATCATACGTCGCGTAAAAAGATTTCTTTTACTGCGCTCACACGACACACCTAATCAAATATTTTGCTGTACATCTGCACATCACATCACTGTAGTTATTAGGCAATTCCAGTAGAGGTCGCTTTGGTTAAGACTGGCAGAGACACAACGTAATGGCTAATACAGTGCGGATTTGGCCGTGCTGATTCAGAAACGTGTGGCTTTTGTAGCCTTGCGGAACGCAAGCGCTGCCCTGACCTTCCGCCCACAGCAAACACTCTGCTGAATCGGAGGCGCTTCTGCAATACAGTAAAAAAAAAAAAAACAATGAATTCTTAGAACAGTTACAACGTTTGAATGTCTAGCTGAATCCAACAGTAGTATACATGCATTATTATTTCGATTTTTACAGATATTTGTCAATGTTTTCTCCATAGTTGCAGCTAAATTAATGAAGCTCAAATGTGTGTGTGTGTGTGTGTGTGTGTGTGTGTGTGTGTGTGTGTGTGTGTGTGTGCGGACATGCGCACGCATATTCTCTGTGTTACGTCGACCATTTTGAAGTGTACCTGAGAAGACAACGGCTTCCTGTGGTGCAGCTTCCCAAACATCTCCCCACATCTATTTCCTGCAAGAAAATTAGCAACACAAGAGAGAGGAGCAGTCAACTCACCACACCACAAGCTGCCAGTCAGCAGGGGGT
>JAOYMR010000003.1:1100661-1119273 GCA_025802075.1 Tenebrosternarchus preto
AGTGTTAACCAATCACCTGTGGCAGAAGTGTTAACCAATCACCTGTGGCAGAAGTGTTAACCAATCACCTGTGGCAGAAGTGTTAACCAATCACCTGTGGCAGTGTTTTCATGCCCCGTGCTGCCACAGTCATGCTGTCTCTCCCAACGTGTTTTATCCCCTGTTGCAGTTTCCAAGAATAATGTGTTTATGCCGTCAAGCTTCTGCCAGTCTCCCACGGGCAACTCCGATTCAGAGCCAGGTAAGACTCAACAGCTCACATGCTTTAACGTTAAAGCAGTCGCTCGGGCTCTGGGTCCGAACGGGTCGTGTTCTGGCTGCTGAGCTGTGAGCATCGTTATGATCCGCAGTTCTGTCTCAGACCTTGTAAATATCCACTTAAAGGCGATAGGTTTTATGATCTTTGAAGTGCTATTATTACTGTAAACTTTGAAAGAGGGTTTATTTTGTTTGTTTTTGTTTTGTTTTTTGTTGTTTTACGCATGCTAAATACGTACATGTTGCTGATTTTTAATTTAGTGTCATCATTAATTTTTATTTTATGTCATCAGGCAAAATGCGGTGCTGAAAACTGAACTCTGGTAGAAGTTTGTTCTGTCCGCTTAATTGTATTTTGCCCTACATGAACTTGTTGAACTTGCTGATGCCTTTCACACTGCAACGGCCTTTAGAAGTTGTCAGAAAGATCTCTGGTGTTCTTGAGCAACACCTCCTCTATTGTCTTTGTGACTAAGCTGGTTTTACCCAGAGGGAGGAGAAGAACAAAGCAGTTTCACTGTTTTGAAATCATTTCCAAACCTGGAGGGGGGGATAGTTGCAGTATGACTGTCATGTACCGTACAGGGATTTATTTAACGAGAAGAGACTAATGGGGAAAGTTGGAGATACGGGGTATATTACCAACTATTCTAAAACTGAACTTAAATGTTCAAATGTGCACAGCAACCATCTCAGACAGGCCAGGAATGTGCAGAAGTGGTTCTCCAGCAGGCCCAAAGGGCACTTCTGCCAAGGGGGGGCGGACCAGGAAGTAGTTGAGCAGCACGCATGTCTGTTGCTGCGGTAACAAGACACAACTGTGTTGTAGTGCACTGTGTGGCGGGAGGGAGGGAGGGAGGGCCTTGTTTATATAGAGACTTGGCCTGAGAAGCCTCTGGGCTTAGCGTCTGACTCTTCTCGTGTGTGTGTGAGTAAATCTGAAAAGATGCTGAGGCTGCAAATGGCAAATAGTGACTTGTAATGTGTTTGTGTTTTGACTCTGTGCTGCTGTTCCCTCTTAGAGGAGAAACCTGTTGGTTTTCGGTTGAAACCCCCGACTTTAATTCATGGTCAGGCTCCTAGTGCAGGTAAGACCTTTTCTTTCTTTGCAGTGAGAAGACTGGAGCATGTGAAGTTAGAATGCAGGAAATTCGTTTTGTGCTTTTTCCATAATGACACGTTACATAGTTGAATGCAAATCATGTAATAGCAAAATATAAAAGTGGGAATTTAAAAAAAAAAAAAAAAACCCAAAAAATAAACAGAAATGAAATTTACCATTTTTGAAGTGTGTAATTGAATTTCAGTGCCGTCAGTTTGAAACTGGCCGGGGCGTTTGAACGTTCCCCCTCAGTCTCTGCCGGTCCCGTGTGTACGGGGGCCGTTCACTCTCAGCTCCAATCCATCAGCAGGCTGTTTTGCAGGCGTCCCCAGCCAGAAGCCAAAGGAGCAGCAGCGTAGTGTCCTGAGGCCTGCCGTGCTTCAGGCTCCGCCCACAAAGACCCTCACCGAGCCCAGCAAGAGCAGTGAGTGCCCCGCCCACTGACCAGGGCCCCGCCCATTTTTCCTGACTCGGGCAGCGGAGACATTCGCGCTCCTGCCCTTTATCTTAGCTGACGAGGACAGGTTTTCGGTTGTGTGGTTGCCTAGCGAGATTGAGACTCTGGTCACTAACCCCCACCGGCTGAACTGTCCAGGAGGGGGCGCCACACGTTTGTCAGTACATCACCATGGGATTGATTAATTGATTATGGCTGATGAATTTGCAGAAGTTGTGGTTAGTAGGTGGTTTATTATAGAGTCTTAATGAAGTGTAAGATGTACAACTCCATAAAACACACGTTTTATGATTACTGGCACATTCATCTGTCCTTTTCATTTCCCTCTTCAGACTCGACCTGCGGAACAAACGGCGTAGGCAAGTTTTCTGAGGCAGCGGCAGAAGACCGGTCGACTTTCCCGAACAGCACAGACGACTCGGAGAAATCGCCGGTGAGGGCAGGTGCCCGGGGGCTGGCGCCAGAGCCGAGCCTGCACACGTACATTCATACCAACATTCAACATGTTCACAGCGCCGTTCAAAAGATGCCGTATACAGGACCAACTATCCACTATGACGCAGATATTAATACAGTAGGTTTTTAAAGCTCCACGGTAAGCACACCTGGTTTCTCACTGAGTGTGCTCCATGACCTTTCACCCAGTCACCACAGCCAAGAAACCGTCGTGCATCGTTGCTACAGGTTCGGCGGGCCGCGTGTGTCGGGTGTTTGTTTTTATTTTGTTTGTTTCCTCTTTGCTGCAGTTTTTTTTTTTCCCCAAGCACTCAGACTCTCTCCTGTGTACATGGTGGTGACTGGGGGGGTGTGTACAGAAGAGGGAGGAAGAGGAGGAGAGAGGAGAGGGAAGTACGGCGAAGCTCGAGGACGAACAGAGGAAAGACGCCCTCGCCGATGCTGGTTTCGTGTTTGGGCAGAACATCAAAGAGAGGGCAAAGGTCAGTAGCGTCTTGCGTGTGCCCGTCTGGTCCCCGGCGCGTATGCCTGTCTGGTCCTGACACGTTTGTGTGTTCAGGTGGATGAGAACAGCACAGTTACTGATTCAAAAGAGTCCACACAGGACTCTCAGTCTGGGAGCACCAATTACTTCCTGCAGTACATCGGCACCTCAAGGTAACTACCCTGTTTTTTTTCGCTGTCTGTTTCACACACACACACACACACACACGTGCACACACTCTCTCACTAGTATTTCCTGGTGAGTTGTTTTGTTGTTACTGAGCCGCTGTTGAAGTCGCCGTGTGTCTGGGGTTTTTCCAGCTCGGTGACTGTTACCAACAACACAGACAAAGGAACCAAGTTTGTCTTTGGTCAGAACATGTCGGAGAGAGTGCTGGTGAGTAGCTGCTCGCAGAGGGGCTCGGCTAAAATGGGATTACCTCAACTTTTAAGGTTTAGAAATCCTATCAAAAGATTGAGCAGGTGTGTGTGTGTTTCAGAGTCCTCCAAAGGGCAGTGAGTTGACAGCAGAAGGTATCAGAGATGCTGTTTCCACCTCGGAGCCCCCATCCCAGGAGACCACCCCGGAAAAGAGTAAGAGCCCCCCACAAACCCCCGACCTAAACCCCCACATCACAGGCGTACGGATCTCCCAGAGTTCCCCTCCAACCCGTCTGTGTGCGGCACAGGCAGAACTGTGTCCACAGACCAAAACGAAGATACCGGCTGACTGACGTGTGCACTACCGTGCCCTGCTTTGATATGCAGCCATGGTATTTGGTAACACAACCCTCCTTCACTGCCTCCAGGTCCAGTGGTTGTTTTCAGGGAAGCAGGCCGTTCTTTAAATAGTTTGGATTTCAACTGTAATGTTTTTGGAAAATAACTTGGTAGCATAATGTTGTGAATGTATTCTTTAATGTAGTAAAGGGGCAGAAAAAAATAATAAACCACGCGTCAAATTTTATTTTAATGAATAGTGGTCTCCTTAATAAACAGAGAAATGTACGTCACTTTTATTGAGGGTGTGTGTGTGTGTGTGTGTGTGCGTGCAGTTCCCAACGTAACCGAGTCTCTGGAAGAGTCGGCGGCAGCATACACCAAAGCAACGGCGAAGAAGTGCATTCTGGAGAAGGTGGAGGTTCGCACGGGGGAGGAGGCGGAGAGCAACGTCTTACAGGTCAGCATGTGCTCCGGCTCCGCCTTGACGCGCTGCTTCGCTCCCTGGTGCCGGGACTCTTCCCAAGACCCTTCCGGCACTTGAGCCTGACTGGCCCACACGCAGCGTTCCGAGCGGTCTGCGAGCATCCCGTTTGACACGGAGCCGGACCGGGACCGGCCGCGGTCTCACGGTACTGTCGTCCCGTCTCCGCAGATGCAGTGTAAGCTGTTCGTCTTCGATAAGCCGGCTCAGTCGTGGGTGGAGAGGGGACGGGGGCTCCTGAGACTCAACGATATGGCCTCCACAGATGATGGCACCTTGCACTCCAGACTAGGTTACAGTCTTATTGCTCATCCTCTTCTTCTTTTTGATGATGATGATGATCGAGTTTGGAATGTTAGCATGAGAGTTGCCCTTACAAATGCCTTTTGCCTCATCTGCCCCCGGCAGTGATGCGTACCCAGGGCAGTCTACGGCTCATCCTCAACACCAAGCTGTGGGCGCAGATGCAGGTAGACAAGGCCAGCGAGAAGAGCGTACGGGTCACCGCTATGGACACGGAGGACCAAGGAGTCAAGGTCTTCCTCATATCGGTACGTTCGGCTCCACCTCCCCTCTCTGAACAAATGGGAGGGGCTACAGAGCGGCTGGTGTGTGTGGTACAGAAACGGCACCCGCGTTCGACTCCGCAGAAGAGGTCTAATGTGGGACGTAAAATTTTAAGAGGGTTGATGGTTTTGGTGCGGTTGATGGTTTTGGTGCGGTTGAGGGCCGTGGTATATGACCAGCTTGGTGGAGTGGAGGCGATCCCCATAAACACCCACACTTTATTTCTAGATTAGAGGTTTTCACATCACTGTCCTACAGGTGTCCCTCCCTCCCTCCCTCCCTTCTTCTGGGAGTCAGGTGTGATGACGAAGTGGCCAACCAGTCACATGAATTATTTAATTAACTCCGAGAGAGAAAAAAATCCAGGACCGGATTTGGCTCCAGGTCCAGATCTCAGTGCAGCTGGTGTAGTGTAAGGTGTATCTGAGTGACCGTCCCGTAGCTACAGTGTGTTGGTAAGTGGTTTAAAGCAGCAGGGCGGCAGCCATCTTGTGCACAGAGGAAGGTCCTCACAGTTGGCGCCCCACAGTCGGCGTAACCATGACTACTCGTGTCTCCCAGGCGAGCTCGAAGGACGCGGGGCAGCTGGCCGCTGCCCTTCACCACCGCATCCTGGCACTGCGCAGCCGTGCCGAACAGGAGGCGGAGACCACGCCGGCCCCGCCCCAGGTCGACGCCCCTCGGCCCGCCCACGACGACAGCGACGACGATGACGACGACGACGACGATCTTGCCAACAATGGCGCCGGCAGCGTTCCTGCGGCAACCAGCGCCAGTGGTACGTCTCCCCCTGCATGTGCTCCACCTGGGCACTGTGACGACCACTTTGGTCAGATCAGCCGTTTGTAATGTTTATAGTGGGAGCTCTGACCCACCCTTAAATTCAATTTATATGTAAACATTTTATATTTCTTCTTTCTTAGCTGGATTTATCAACAATGAATACTTGTGATTAACCATGATGACCAATTATTCTTCCATTTGAGGAAGTGGCAAAACTTGAAGCCTTCCATGATGGCAGAGTAATTTTAAAAAAAAAAATTTTTTCTTTCTCCCCAGGCACTTTTGAAACGTCTGGTGAAGCTCCAGTAACTGAGAGCACATAACACCCTGCCCTGCTGCCCCGCTGAAAACTGCTCCACAGGGGGGGGTTTGTTTTTTTTTTTCTGTTTTGTTTTGGGGTTTTACCCCCCCCCCCCCTTTTTCTTCGTTCTTTTTTTTACGTGCAAGCACCTGGGTGGACAGCCCTTCCCCCCCCCCCCACGACTCTCCCAGCCCTGTGCTACGGCTCCGTCACTTCCAGCCCAGTAGCAGAGAGTCGAGCCTCTCACCTCAAACGCGTGTAGTTCACGTTTCTGCATTTATTGTACATCTGGAAATCCTTTTTTTTTTTTCGTCCTCCAGGTTCAAAAGGTTTTGTTTAGTTTGTTTTTATCATTTTGTTTGGTTTTGCATTGTTTTAGTTTTTTCTGGACTGCAAACAAAACAAAACAAAAAAAGAAAAACAGAGACTTTTCCATGTATGGGTTTGGACTTGGCCTGCTCATCATATTGATGAGTGTGAGTGAATCCCTCTCTCTGTTTTAAGATACGGCACATCTCACCACTGCAGTTTCTACCGCAGGACCTTTTTTACTTTTTTGTTCCCTCTTTCCGTCACTCTCCCTTTCTCTCTCTCTCGCTCCCTCTCTCTCTCTCCCTCCCTCCCTCTCTCTCTCTCTCGCACCTACCCTTGCTCACTTTCTCCATCTCGTCTCCTGTGCTCAGACCACAGCTTCTTCACGACGTTGGGCGTCCATTCAGTAATGTCACCCCACCCACCAGCCCCTTCGGACGCTGTCCTCTCCTGATTACCCTTCTGTTTTTTTGGTAGCTGTAAACCTTTTATTCTGATTCTAACTTATTTCCAGTGGTTTCACCAAACATCTCTGGTTTCCCATAAACCAATATGGTTACTAGTCTGATATGATGGTAGTTAGTTAGATCTCTTATTGATGTAATGAATAAAGGACTAAACCAACACATGGACTGTGCTATTGTGGATCTCTGCTTCTAGAAAACTCCATAACCCCACTTCCGAGAAGAACAAGATGTCGTCAAAGAAGGAAAAATAAAAAAGGATTGAATTGTCCCCTCCTGCGTACGGAATCGCCAGTCTGGCCTGCAGCGTTGAGTTTGGACAGATGGGCATATTTGTGTTTTGATCTGAAAATTTCCTGAAGTTTGAAGTCAGCATCTCTGCAGATATATTGGTTTTTATTTTCCATATTCTGATGGTTTATATGTTAACTTTTTTATTGTTTTATTATATTAACTTTTTATCCATTTTCATGTCATTGGAGACCAGTACAGTGGAGATGTTTTTTTTTTTTTTTTCTTGTGAGTTGAAATTGAGTGCATTTAGAAAAACAACGTGAATATGGAACTTCTCATGTAAAATTTCTATGAATATATTATCATTTATTAGAGCACCATGTCTCCAATCTCCTTTACAAAATAAATAGTAAAATCAAGGTAAAAAAAAGAAAGGAAAAGCTTTGAAATAAATTTTTGTCTATTGTCAAATGTGGTCTATCCCTTACCTTGCTTAAGAAATGGGGGAAAAAACGTTTGGCGTTCATGCATTAATTATATCAGCTGATCACTCGAGCAAGATTAAATGGAGCCGTTTCTGTACGAAAGCTGGACGTTACTTAACGCTGCTTGATCTGTGCTTGCATGATATTAGACTGTACATACCGATTATTATTTCCAAACGTATCTGTGAGTGCAGTGCTCGGAAGAACCCCGGTCCAATGGGTTCTTGTGTATGGAGCTGGTGTCTGGTGTAGCTTGGTGTTTTCTGACTGTCCACCAGAGGGCGGCAAATTACCACAAATAAATAAATTTCATCGTTGCGATAAGTGTAAAACTATCACTGTAATGATAAATTAAGGTTTATTTAGCGTTAAAATAGACGTCCCACGTTTTCTGACAAACAGAAATGTGATCCAGTTTTAGGGGGCTTAATACAAATGCTATTATTAACAAAATCTCAGCATAGTTTGTTTAATGCATGTGACATAAAACTCAGCGCTAAAGTATATTGGGCACTAATTTCCAATTAATACTCTTCATTGTTACATTCACATATTTTCGCATCTGAGAAGATTACAGTTTCCACGCGTTTTGCATCATGGTGACGAAGTAGTCGTCGCTGTCGATTGAGGCGCTGACTCCACTGTAGTAGCTAACAAACTCGTCCAGAGTTACCTGCGAGGGGTCAGGGGCACGACCGGAGACGTAACTACATTTAAAAAATATGCGTGGTGGTGTATGGGTTAAGTTCAGTGTTATTAACCAGCAACATTGGTCTGGAAATCTGTTGAGGTTTAAAATTAATCTGAACTAGAATCTCCTAATAGGTATTAGGTGTTCTCATATCACTACAGCTAGAGACTGTAGGGGTGGGTACCTTTCCATCTTTTTCGTATGGCGAATCAAAGCTGTCAAGGAAAGAGCGAAACACTTGCTCCTCAGTCCACTGGCCGCTCTTGTACTTGGGTGGTGTTTGCAGTTGTAGACTCCCTGCAGGTCCTCTACGGTCACAACTCCGTCACCGGTGCGGTCGAGCTTCTGGAAGGCCTGCTCGATCACCTTCACCCTGGCGCTGGACATAGGTGGCTGAGGAAACGCGTTCAGACTGATCGTTTAGTAACGATCTTAGTAATGAACTAACACCCTGATCTGCTGACAAAACTGTCCAGGGTTTTGTTTGTGAAAGAGTAAGAAAAAACTGTTTGTACTTGAGCTACGGAAACGTTCTTGTGTGTTGGCCTAATGCAAAAACTAGTCATTGGAAACACAAGCTAAAGTTGCCTTGCTGATCACAGATCTTTCACATACACCAAAGTGTTTATATTTGTAGTAGACACGAGTATTTCACACATTGCCACATATGTAAGTACTGTACTGTGACTCTGATTTCTTACCCTTAGTTTTTCCAGAAATTCACTGAAGTTAATAGTACCGCTTCCATCCTTGTCTATCATTGCGAAAATCTGTTTAGTCTTATCCTTTCCAGCACAGACACCATATGTCTCCAGCCCCTTCTGAAACTCTTGGAGGTCCAGAGACTCATTGCCGTTGTCATCCATTATACGAAACACCCTGAATGTGACAAGACAGCAACGCTGTAAAAAAAAACATCCACTGTCCAAAGTGCTGCTTTCAAATAAGAGAATGAAACAATTACAATATTAAAGGGGTTATAAAACTTCAAGCACATTGACTTCGTAATGGAAGTATGTGCACAGAGAGAAAGTTGTTTTAAGATGAACATCTTGCCTCGACAGCCCTTTGATGCCGGCGGCTCCCCTGCTTAGACAATGCTGCCTCAACTCTTCGAGCGCGTCCGCCATCCCTCCTCTTTCAGACGATTCAGAGCAATGGACCAACCAGGGAACGTTGCTCGCTAGATTAGCGAGGCTACACTTGGATTACAAACCTTTTTGTTGCCCTTCTGTGGTTTGGCAAAACGAAGCGAACCCCGATTAGGTCTACAATGTCCCTTGAGAACTACTGTAGAGTGCAGCTTTGACCGCCGGGGTTTGAGGTTGGCATGGGAATAAAGGAGACACCTGGGCAAACAAGGAAGTGTAGCCCCCGCAGGCTCTGTTGGCTTGGAAACTAAAAGGTAAATAGTGTCACAGGGTAAGTATGGACATTAGCCGAAAGCGCCGAGGAACAATGGTGAAACAACAGAGCAAAATCAGTCTGGCCTTTTGATTCATTCGTGTTGTACTTCGCGACTCATGTCATGAAAAGAGCACCCAATATGGACCGCTGAAGTCTGAAGTGTTTCTCAAAGTATTCCAATTTTGTTAATATGCTACATAATAATAGAGACTTTTTGTAAGAAACATTTCTATATGGAAACATGTCTATAAAAACTATATGGAGTATAATGTCCTGAGCAACAAAGCGAGTAAACTACAGAGGCCAATGGTATACAGCGGCCATCCAGTAAAGACGTAATTATTGTTTTTCCCTTATCATAGAAAGAAATCTCATCTATAATGCGTATGAAAATGCATACAGTGATTTAGTGGGCCTAACGCGTGACAACAAAGAAAACAAAACATTTTAAAAAGCTATTCTGAAGATATGGGTTGACCACGTCAAACTCAGTCTCGGGGCGGGGGGTGCACGCGCGCAAGTGACGTTTGTTTGTCAATCACAAGTCTAACGTGAGCGCATGTCTCGAGCCACATTTCAAGCTTGTTGGTGGTGTGTTCGCTATACGACGGCCGACTAAAATACTCAAAAGAGAAAAATATATTCTTTAAACCAATTCAAATAAATCGTGAATTTATGGGGGGAAAAAATAGGTGAGTTGTTTTGGCGCAGTTGAGAGGACAGGCTTTAACCGATGAAGTAACCTGAGTGCTACCACGCTATTAATGTGTGGAACAGTACGACCCTGACCACAGAAAAGCGTAACTTTGTGTTTTGACAGTTTATTTAAACTAATTGTCAAGGTAACAAAACATGTGTAGTGGACTAATATCTGAATCCGCGTTAGATTAATAAGAACCTCAATCCTGACTTGGTTATTATTCCGTTTTTATGTACTTTTTTAACTGGCTACGGTAACCATCTCCGAAACCTTAAGCATTTGGTCCCGAATACTTTCCTCTGAATTATTTACAGCAAACTGTTTACTCGACTCTTAAAAGTGCTCATGTTTCAGTAAAATTCCGAGGTTAGACTGTGTTATTCTTACAAACTAGGGGGATTCCATAGGTTACATTTAGATATGCCTAAATTACACAATACGAGCAAAAGACTTCGATCAGACATAGTTTCCTCGCTAAGGTAAATGTTTATTACAGAGCGTAGTACTTTTATTTACAGACGTGTTCCAACAAAAATCTGTGAACAGGTTGTAGCACTTTGTTTTTGAATGCACAAGTTTCCTTTTGTCTGAACTCATCCCACAGTTGACTGATGAATTCCTCTTGGCCAAACATCACAACATTTTCTCCACTGAAAACTGGTTTTGTTTATGTGAAGATCTCGAGAAGATTAAAATAGATATGGTGTCTGCTAACATATGCATTACAAGACTGGATTTTTTTTACTTTCTTCATAATGTCATTGTAAATTTTCACTAATGCGTCTGGGTTAAAACAAGCTTTAGGGTCTCTTTTAAAAATATACAAAAAACAAAGATCTCTCCAGAAACAAGGTTCCTCAAATGTTTTCATCAATTCTGAAGAGTTACAGACTGTTTCCTCAGTACAGGTGTGCTCATTTAACATCTCTCATATTCTGTCATGTTTGTTATTTTTTCATTAGGGACCAGAGTGGTTTCCCCACCTGTCTGTGGTTTGTAGGTCTTGTGCGCTTAGGTGAAACAGGAAAAAGGGCACAGCCCTGCGATGAAAGGCAAATCAAGAAACATTGCCTTTATTGAGAAGCTGATGTTTATCCAGCAGTTACGTAAGAATGACGGATTAGTTAGAAGTTCCATTTTGGCACAGGTTTTTTTTTTTTCTTTCGTTTTTTTGATTTTGTAAATAAATAAGTCTTTGCTTTCCTCTTGACTAAAGTATCTAAATAAATATGTTTACCATTGCCCAATAAATATTGATTACCCACACCAAAGATGCACTGCATCAACATGTCTGCTGTTGGTGTGAGAAAATAAACCACCAACATTACCATTACTGTGAAACGTTGAGACTAGGAGAAGCCTGCGTTGTACAGACAATGTGCTTCTCCTTCTAACGCTCCTTTGATGTTTACATTACATGCTATGAAATATACAGCTGGTTGGTCTTACACATCATACTGAGAAACATTCCTGTTTCACTGATTGACAAAACATCAATAAAAAAAAAAAAAAACCTTCAATTAAGCATATGAAACATTTTTTTTTAGAAATGGAATGCTTTAAATATCAATTATATACTGCATATATTATCTATACAATGTGACTTAATTAAAATAATCGTGAAACCATATTGCATCATCCTCAAGTAATTGCTCAGCTTGAAATAGAAATTTCCTGAAGCGTAAGTGGTCTTTAGCTGAACATTTTTAAGTGCCTGCTTGGGAAAGACTTTACCCACAGTTTGTAGTTGAAGAAACACCATTGGAGCAGCAGACGGGGAGCGTCGGTTGAATCTTACATGTGGTTGGTCACTCATGGCCTGTTTGTTGTCCAGCAGGTAAATATGGTCGCCAGGTGCCCAGTGCTACATTGAGTCTATGTCCGCTGTTGCCTTGTTTCCATGGAGAGTCTATGTCCGCTGTTGCCTTGTTTCCATGGTGAGTCCATCAGTTTTGAAGGCAGGCTGTGTTTCAGGGCTTGATGGTTCCCAGCCTGCCTCCAGACTCATTTGCTGTGTGTGTTCTTGTTGACAAAGTCCTCCCTGTTTGATTTTAGTACCGTCCCATGACCGCCTTGGCAGCATACAGGCCTGCATAAGGTGAACAACTCCGCTCAACTGAAACTTGGGCAAGTAAGTGTGAACATTCTCTAATTATTCAAAGTGATCGTGGTCATAGAGATTTGGCCATTTGTGACTTTGACAGATGTAGATGTTAAGCGTTTGTGTAATGGGCTATACAGTCTCACACAACCCAGCACACACACACACACACACACACACGTACCAAGTACCGCAGATCTTTTTGACTTGGATCACATTAACCCCTCAGAACACTCTGACTCAGACCCGATTTACTTCTTAAGACTGACTAACTCAGATTGACCCCTCAAGTCTGTTTAACTCAGATCAGATTAACCCTGTCAAGTTTGTCTGACTCAGACCAGATGAACCCCTCGAGGCTGTCTGACTCAGAACAGATTCATCTCTAGGATGTACTACAATGTAGTCGTCAAGAATTGTGAGCAAACAGATTGGATTTAACCTTTTAAAGAACTAAATACTGATAACAGAAACACCTGTAAAGCAGTCTAATGCCTTTGATGGGCAGTCCATGATCTGAACTAAATGGATGTCATTTTCCAATGACTTACCATTTTATAAAAGCTTTATATATATATATATATATCTGCCTCTGTACTTACAACAGATCTTACTTACATACAAAGAAATCAGGCCATTTATGGGCATGTAGGTTATTACTGTTATAACAGATTTTACAGAATTATTTTTACATAACACTTATCAGACGTGTCACTAAAAATCAAGGACAGTGACCTGCACGGTCTGGTATGTTCATTCAGCACAGGCAACGTTGTTCGTACCATATTGCCTTTTTTTCCTTTTTAATTAACTCGAACATAAAGGACTTATAAGACAGATTTTGGCAAATCTTTAAGTAGTGTGTGATTTAATGGGTGTTCTTTTAAGTGTTGGTCCATGTAGTTATTTTAGAAGGGTGTCTGACCTGAGAAGATGCATATAAATGTGTGTGTGTGTGTGTGTGTGTGCATGCTTTAACTTGTGTGTGTTTTCACTGATTTGTATCAGTGAACAGTTTAGAGTGGGTGTGGGAGCTAGATTCATTGCATATATAATTCTCTAACCAAAAAATAAATGAGGTAGCTGTGTCATCCCAGGCGCCTGTGCTCCATCATCAGGTTGTACTTCAGTACTCAGATAGTCTCCTTGCAGTCGTGAGAAAAGACCATCCTGTACATTGCTTCAGGCCTATTGCAACTCAGTCCATAGAGAAGTGAGTGATGTGAAATCCACAAACCTTTTGACCATTGCAGATATAGTCGCTAAGCTATAGTTTTTAGGTCTGCTTTGGAACACAGTGGTCCAGGTCTCATCAAATACACTGAAATGGTCTTTACCCCTTAAGGGAAAAAAAAAAACACTGTCAGCTTTCACTCATTTGAACCATGTTTTGCAGTGGCCCACAGAGTGTAAATGAAAATTTAAAGCTCCAGCAATCTGCCAATCATCCACACTACCAAAAGCATCCCAGAAACAACCTTCCTGTTTGCAGTTGGTTTGGTTTCCATTATGACATACACAGAGTCAGTCTTCCTGCACGTGTTCATGGTTATGATGTTAAGCTTCCACTGTTACCATGGAGATGACTGTTGTCTCTCTCCTGAGCCTGAACTGTTACCATGGTGCTGTTTGGCTGCACCACGGTGTTTGTACATTTCCTCCCTTCCATGGTTCCCAGGATCTTGTTGGCTCGTCTCTCAGAAGCCACGCCCCCTTTTATCCTCTCAGCGACATCACACGCAGCCGCACTCCCGAGCCGACACGTCCTGGATGGTTAAGAACCTTTCGTTGTTGTCGAAGAACGACATCTTCTTCTCATACTTGATTGGCCGACAGCAGGGGCCGTGCTGCACCGACTCCGCCTTTGCCCCGCCCTTCCTCCCGGCCCTCCCGCAGGACGCTTCGCCCAGGCGCCTGTGCTCCATCACCAGGTCGTAATTGCGCCGGCGTCCGCCGCACCGACCGCTGCAGTAGCGGAAGCTCACGGTCTCGTCGCTGTCGTAGCCCAGGCCCAGCTCGCTCACCGTCAGCTGGACCTCGTGCAGCGAGCACGCTCTCGGGTCCTTCCTCGCCCGTCTCGTCCGTTTGCCCCGCCCGGCCGCCACCATGCCCTGCCCTTCAACCAGCGTCCCGATTAACCTCTGCAGTTCACTCTCCGTGAAACTCTGGAACAGGTAAGAAACTGGAAGAAAAGGGGGGAAAAAATCCCACACACTCCATAAATAACCCTTCTCAGGGGTCAGCAAAGCAAATTGTTAAAAAAAAAAAGCTCCCTGATCTGTCCAAGGTAAGTATGTACCTTTAAAAGCTTTTAAAAGAATCATCACCTTGGCTGTGTTCTAGAATACCGTGACTTCAGTGCTGATCTGAACTGAGCAGTTCAGTAATAAAGAAGGATTCTGTCTCCTCTTAACATGCTTTTACACAAATGGCCTTTCACTGATTTCTTCTTGTTCTTCTTTTTTCAGAAGAAGAAAAGACCTGCTTAGCTTTAGGTTATTAGTTAAGTGTATATTTATGAGTCCACAGACATTACAATTATTTAGAACCAAAGAGATATACACCAATAGTCCAAGTGAGCTCATGTGAACTCTGGTAGATCTGATTTCCCACTGGCTTTCTGAAAATATTCAACTATTTCTTGGCCTTTCTTGACGAAATGGTTTCTTGAACATAAACCATAAAGCCTTCACTTTTGTTCACAATTTACCATTAGTTTATAGTTGGCGTAATGTTATGAAGGTATAGGCTTTTTCATTTTCTGACAGTTTGTTAAACCTTGTCATCTGTGACACATCATGTGTGACATGACTGAGCAGTGATGTAAACAAAATGACGCTGACCGCCCAGTGCAATGCTAATCCTGCCCGTTAGTCTGTTCACACGATGTCTAATCCCCACCGGCCCGTTGCAGAGGGGGTCGTGGTCTGTTTAACTTACACTTTGCCAGAAGGGAGCCTACGCCGTCTGTTGCCCTAGCAACCCGCCGATGACCCCTCGTACCGAGCGAAAACGACGATGATGGTGATGATGGAGATGGCGGTGACAGTGCAGCACATGCAGACAAAGCTGGCGTCTGGGCGCTGGTTGACCCTGCAGGTTGCATTGTTCGGTTGAGCAGGAGCAATACAGTTCCACTAATTAGGACGAAGGCAGGAATGGCTCCTTTCCATAACTTCATCTTAGAACGGGTTGAAGCATTGAAACTCTGCAACACAACAAGCAGAAGAACAGGCACAGGTTTCATTAGATGCAGATATAGTAGCATAGAGTCAAATTATTTTCTGCCCAAAGACGGCAGATGGTAGTGTGCTCTCTGTAGCTCTTGGAAGTGCAGAGTGACCTGCAGTTGTTTATTCAAGAGCTTTTTTAAAATTTATTTATTAATTTTTTGCCGTTACCCAAGAATTCATCAGCAGTGTCATCAGGTAGAAATAAGTGAGTGAGTGCCATCGAGTGAAGCAAATGTTTTGATTTACACTAAAGCGAAGTTTGTTCAGTTCCGTCCTAAACATGTGGCTACTTTGCACTTTCTGCTTGGTGATTATTCTTGGGAAATGAGTCACCCTTCTGGGGATCTCTGCAGGTTCTCTGGATACTCCTCCCTTGTGCCTGATTCCTGCTTCTCTATTCACCGCAGCTAAAAAAAAACTCACTGTTTGCTTTAGGTGAATGAGAAGAATATTTTCTTTTTTTCTTTCTTTCTTTCTTTTTTTGATTCCATAGGTTTTTTTTCAACCTGCAACCCTCAGATCCTCCTTCTAGTTTAGAGAGGGTGTAGAACATCTCCTTGGGTGGGGACCACCTTCACTATTTACAAGCATCAGAGAGTGTAGAACATCTCCTTGGGTGAGGACCACCATCACTATTTACAAGCATCAGAGAGTGTAGAACATCTCCTTGGATGAGGACCACCATCACTATTTACAAGCATCAGAGAGTGTAGAACATCTCCCTGGGTGAGGACCACCATCACTATTTACAAGCATCAGAGAGTGTAGAACATCTCCCTGGGTGGGGACCCTCTTCACTATTTACAAGCCCAATCATTCAGCCCTAGGATTTGTGAAAGAGGGAACCAAGCATGGTCTGCATTATGAAGTTGTTGAGTGAATGGGAGAAGATTTGGTCTGACAAACACGCCCATGTTCTCCCATTGACATGACAGAATGTGCGCGTTTCTGTTTGTGACTTACGGACAGTATTAAAGGAGACACTCCTGATTCCCTAAAGGGAACACTCAGCCACACCTTGTTTGACCTGTTAGAAACAATGGGCTTCCTGCATGTGGTCTAATATGCATCTGCAGATGCCTGATACTTCAACAATACTTCAAGAACAAAGCGCTTTTGTAAGTCGCCCTTAGAGAAGAGCGTCTGCTAAATGCCTTAAATGTAAATGTAAACATGAACTCTCTTCAGAGGGAAATATCTGACAAAACTACGTTTAACTTCAAGCCAAAGAATTACTTTATTCCGTTCTTTGCTGTTCTTTTCTTTTGTAGTTCTAATGGTGAGTCTTCCTCCTACCTCCTACATTTGCTAAACTTCTGTGTTTGAAGCATGAGTCTCACGTGCAAATGCTGGTCTCTAAGGCCTCCGGAAACGTGAGTCCCAGCTGCGTGAGAATCAGCCTGTCCAGATCGAGCTTTTGATGAACAATGATCCCATTTCAAGAACATAACCTAGTGCATATAAATCTAGAACAGTAAATCCTATTATTTCAGTTTTGTTCTTTTGGATTTTAATGGTTTCATGTAGGTTATTGACAGAATAAACCGTCTGATAAGCAGCTAAGCTAAACTCTTTCCCATTTTTATATCTTCCTCAAGATGTTTAGATATATCCCACTCTATAAAACACCACCTGAAATCATAACGTTTTGTCTTATTTTACCACATAAAATGAATAAAACCCTTCTACATGCATCATTCTGTATAAAGGATCCAGAAATGCTCCTTCTTGCATTAAATTTCATGAGCCACATCCTAATTTTATGATGAATATGCTCTAATCTTTGTTCGGTATTTTATATCTACTCTTTTGTGTTTTTTGGATTTGTTACAATGTGATTCATCCAAAATATGACCTCTTCTTCATTTCTGAGGATGACGAAGTGTGATATTGTTTTGGCAGGCTTTGATTCTCTCAACATTTCCCAGAGATGAAAATAAATGATTCTATTACTGTTTGATTGTATAGCCAAACACTTTCGTCTCTGCATCTAAAACCTCATTAATCCAGATTGCATAATTATGTTATTTTGTCCTGGAAATTCTGGAACGTCAATAAACATCTCTGTCACTGTGTTGTTGCATTTGTAATTACACCACATTACATTGGCTTTCCTGCTCTGTCACTCTAAATTATCACCTGATTGCAGGATTAATAATCAAATACTGATCTTAGACTGATTAATTGCCCTGTTAGGATGAATTGCTGCCAACGTCCTTTTCTCTGACTAAAGCAGTAGACTGCTGTGCCCGATCTGGCCATTCGGTTTATTTACTCATTACTGGACCTGATATTATCAGCTTTAGATAGACAGATTTGCCCGACTGGCTGTGAGATGATGTGTTTCCTTCGCAGTTATGACCAAGTGAAATGGGCCAAACCTGTGACTCAGCTGGAGCTTTGCTGATCTGTCCAGAAATACTCCTTTAACCTTCTTAACAGATAAGACCGAACAACTCAGAGACAGATGTGCAGTACAGGAAAACAGTAGTAATGTATCCTAATCACAGATAAAGAAATGAAGTAGAAATACACATGCACAGTGTGTTAAATGTGTGATCATGTATGAGGCTTTCACTGAGTATCTATGACCAAACACATCTACTGAAAAGTACAGTGAAAGTATAACGACCAAGAATAGCACGTCAGTACATATATCAACGTATTATATTCTACTGTAACTGCTAATAATAGAACTTAATTCAGATTTCTTATCGGTGTCATTACACTGTGTGTACAGAGTTTAAAAAGCTCCACATTTCTGTCTGTTTCAATTCATATTCTGGCTAAAGAACTGGGCTGGAGTTGATGTGTTAGTGGTGATAATGAGAGACAGATTTTCACCATCACTCACCATCGCTCTTGACAGATGTGCACCACTTATGTCACATCAGAAGAGACACGCTTTGCACAACAGTGGTTTTATTTCACACGTGGCTTGGATTCTGCAACCCACCCAACACTGTTTTGCTGTCCTTTCTGACCACATGACCACTGATTACTGAATATGTTTGGCTTGGAAGCTGCTTTCAGCTCAACGGTGACAGTGACACATGAAACACAACACTGCGGTGCCTGACACACTAGCGGCAGTTCCTGCACAGTTACCGTAGTGACACAGTTACCGTAGTGTTAACACCAGTACCGCGAACGGACCACTGCACAAATATATCTGTTCAGCTTATGTGTTTATGGCCAGAAACTGTTCACAGGGTGGAAGGAGGATGAATGAGTAAAAACACTGTGCATGACAACACATGAGCTCCAGTGTAATCGTACACTTATAAAACGCACGTGAAAGAGACACTGGAGTGTAGGTTAAAGAGAGGTGTACGTCATAAAGAGACACTGGAGTGTAGGTTAAAGAGAGGTGT
>JAOYMR010000003.1:1130606-1143468 GCA_025802075.1 Tenebrosternarchus preto
GTCCCCGCCCCCCGCCCCCCCGCCCCCCCCCGCCCCCCCCCCCCCCCCCCCCCCCCCCCCCCCCCCCCACCATCATTACAAGTATTCCTGTATAAGGGACCTGTCAGGTTAATGTACATCTCAGTGTATTTTGGTCTCACCTGAGCCTTGTAGCCTGTACCGTGCTGGATTGTGTCCTGGATTCCTTTGTATAGTTTGCATCTGTCTGATACAACCTGTCTGTAACCTGTTTTGACTGACCTAGTACTTTGTGATTGGTTGTTTGCTGCCATAATTAATGACTCTGTGCTGGTCCTTTAGTCCTGTTGGTAAAGATTTCTCATGTCACTGACAAAAACTGTCAGTGGCACATTCATGGAGTGGCGTATCATGGTGTGGCATGTCTGTGGTTTCCATTTTACCCATGGAAGCTTCTGTTTCCAGGAAATGAATGCCAAACCATGAACGGTCCTCCTCACAGTAAGGAGATGCAGGGACACGTGCTGATACTTCATCTTCTTGTTTTTGGTGAGACTTTTTTTGTGAAAATCAGATCAGTGTTTTGCCTTCCTGGCTGTTCATGCAAGAAAAGTCCCTGCATGTTCTGTAAGTGGGTTTCCACTGCAAGGAGATAATCAGTTTTCACAGATCAACCCCTTTCACAGATGAACCGATTTTCCATTCTGTTCCTGTTCATGTTTTGGTTTTCTCTGTTTCTGTTCTTTCCTGTTGTTTGTTGTTTCTTGATTTTGTGCGGTATTTTGTCTTCGTCCATTTTGGTTCTGGTGCTTGTTTGATGTGTAACATGCTTACCGTGGTTTGCTGTGTACATGGTATTTCCTGTGTCATTTTTTGTAGTGTATATCTTCATAGCATGTCTGTTTTGATTCCTGTTAACTGTTTAGATCTGGATTTCTGACGCTGAACTGCAATACAGATTCTAACTTTGGATTTGACCCTAATAAACCTCGTTCTTCTCAGCGTGTGCGTCTGGCTACCATTCGCTCTGCTTTCAGGCACAAAGGCATAGCCTATGACTCAGTGCAAGTTACATGGAACCGCAGGCAGGAATTTGCCTATAGTTTTCTTAATTTTGTTCTTTGGAATGCAGTTCAGAAGTTCCAGCAAACATAAGGAACTCTAAATGAGGTGTGAATGTTTAGATGTCATCTTTACAGATGAGCTTGAACTGATCTGACTCTTTGAGAATGTATTTCACCTGAAGTTTCTTGCTAGATTTACTGCATGTCTTGTAATTGTTTTAGTCCATTCTTTCCAGGCAAATCCTTTGCCAAAAACTGTTCAGGTCTCTTAGTGTGCAAGCGTATGAACACACACACACACACACACACACAAGTTGTATGTGTTAAATCATAATGGTAATACTTTAAGTTGAAAGAAACCAGAACATCTTTGTTGGATGGGTTTTCCAACCTATCGATGGTGGGGGCGGGACAGGAGGGGGCGGGACAGGAGGGGGCGGGGGCACACATGCAAATTGCGCTTTGCTAGTGATCATATTGCTGTGATTGGCATTTGAAATTATGTTATTACAGTACTGAATAAAGCTTCACCACCCAGATTAAAAATGCACGCACACACACACACACACACACACACACACACAAATCAGACAGGCATCATCATGTAGATAGACCAGTGACTGTATATATAGCACTGTGAATGTTTAATAACCAAAGAACTTTACCATGTACATAAGAGAATGTAATCTATGTCTGCCTCCAAGATTAGCTGTCAGGGGATTTGCTTGTCGAATTAAAATTTAAGATCAAATCACACATTTAAGTTCAGATCAGCATTTTGCTAATTAAACCGTTTAAACTCACACAGATTTTGTCTGGATTTTAAATAATTAAATGCATTGTCGTCTCCTTCCAAGCAGACTTGTGTAGTGACTTGCTGTCATCAAGTCTGTCCTCAGCATGTTAAGAGGTGTAAGTTGTGATATGACCTTGTTATTTAAGATGCCCCTGTTTTCAGGAACAGACTCCAGCAGGGCCTTCACCTCTTTTTGATAAAACTGTCAACTTCAAGACAAGTCTTGAGTCATGAGTTCAAAATAATTGTTCCTAAAATCATTTCCCCTAAATTATGAAGAATTAAATCACTTGATATCAGGAGTAAAATAACTACTTGACTGACTGCAGAAGCCTGGTGGAGAGTGTTTTCATTGAAAAGAAAAAAAACTCCATCATCCAGTAAGTTAGAATCACTTTCACAGAGTAGGCAATGAATTTGTTTTTAATGGGCCATTCTAGTTTTTAGATTAACATGCAAGTGTGGTCCATGTCAACAGGAAATGGCCGTTCATTGCAGATGTAAAAGTAAACAGGCAACAAACACTCAGATGGTGCTGTAAGTGAATTAGCCCGTCTAACCCTGGAGCTGGACAAACTAAAATCAAATGTCCGCACGGTGCGAAAGCAGTCTGACCCTGCTGAGTGAATTGAGCAGGGAATGTTGTCTGTGCACTGCCTAAACATGTGTATGTCAAAGGGGTTTAACCGTGTTTATATGTTCTCAGGCAAAACGAAAGTGACATCTGCTTGACTCGCACGCACACCCTGTTCTTAACACTATATGGTAAATGTAAAATATTAAAAAGTGTGTGTGTGTGTGTGTGCATTTTAATCACTTTATATAGAAGAAAAATAAATAGAAGCACTGATTGTTTCACTAGTAAGACTTAAAGAAAAGAGTAGCCAAGTGCTGGCCTTAAACAGAACAATATATTTGTAGTAGCACCACATGATGAAAAATACTGTCAGGTCAAATCAAATTTATTTATATGGTGCATTTTACAACAGCCATTGTTACAAAGCAACTTTACAGACATCCGGTCTAAGCCTCCAAGGAGCAAGCCAAAGGCAACAGTGGTTAGGAAAGATTCCCCGAGAGCATGAGGAAGAAACCTTGAGAGGAACCCAGGAGGAACCTGTGCAGAACCACTCAGAGGAAGCCCATTCTTCACTGGTTGGCTACAGACACCACAACATGAACAAAACCAGCAATAAGGACAGCAGATGTCTGTTCTGGGTTTCTAGGAGTCCTTGTCTGGGTTTGATGAGTGTGTGTCTGAAAACCATCTGGTGCAAGAACAATCCAGGAACAGCTGCCCAATATTCAACCTAGCGGATTCCAATCAGCTTAGAGCCTTCAGGATGTTCTGGGAGGGAAGGGAACCAAGGCAGCAGAAAAGTGAGTGCATGGGAGGAGGGAGGAGCCACAGAAGGGGAGGAGTCAATGGGGTGGGAGGAGCCATGAAAGGGGAGGGTGTTGAGGAATAGGGGTAGCCCAGAGATGGGTCGAAACTCAGCAACATCATCGCATCAGAGGTAGAGTTCAAGGACCAAAGACTATCAGATATCATCAAATACTACAGTGTGTGAAGTATGGAAATGTAATAGACAAAGGTGAGAGATACTCTCAGCCAATCAGAGTGGCAAAAAAGATGTGAAATCACTACATCCCGGTTCTTAGATAAGCAGGATTTAATAAATAAAATGCACTTTAATAAAATGCCTAATTAAACAGAGAAATTTTCAGCCTTAGCCTTAAATATTGTGTCTGAGTCTCAAAGCACTGGCAGTAAGAGTGTGCTCAGCAGTTTGGAACAACCATGGAATAATTATAGGAAAAAGCTCTTCTCCCTGAAGTAGATTTCTTTATTCTAGGCACTAATAAAGAGCCTGAACATTTTGTTTCAAAGCAGATGTGGCAGATCATAACAGACCAAGGTACTGTGTACCAGTTAAGACCATTCCTTACTGTTACGTGTTCAGAATATATCAGCCTGTTTGCAGCCAGCTGAAAAGTACGAGAACAGTATCTGCAAATGTCCACAAAAATGCTTTGCCTGGTACCAATGCACACGTTAAACACCTCTGCCCAACAGTATGCAGAGGGACAAAGACTTTCAGCACTTTCAGTGGAAAAACATCAGTTCAGGATTCAGGACTTGTATCATACGACGCCTGAATTTCATACGATGGATGTAATGACACCCCTCTGCCATTTTTTGCCCCAGTAAGTGATTGCAGTATATATGGCCTCAGCTTCTTCAGGGAACATCTGGTGATGTACATAAGTGTTCATAAGGCCATGTAGTTATAAACACCGCATCTCTACTAAACACAACTGGCTGTCTAAAGATTCAGCACCTTAAAATAGCCTTCATGTATATAAAGTTTGCTGCATATTTGAAGATGAGTCACCCTGACATTAACAATGCCATCTAAATTGCTGGAGTGTTGAACCAAAACAAAAGCCTCTATTGTGCACATTCCTTTAGGAGTCCACTCTGCAATTATTTTGTCAAACACATACCCATTGCAAACCAAGAGCAGGGAAGTCCACCAAACCTGCCCATGGGAGCCCATAGTCACCAATTTTGACACCCTCTTCTAGTTTACCGGGCTGTGGTAGACACTGTGTCACCTGTGTGGTGAGGCTCAGCTCATCCCCACGCTGGGAGGCGTGTCCTAACCTCAGACGGCCCACTCTGAACATGTGTGCACAGACACACCCTCCAGGAACATGCCTCTCTCTGGTGCTTCATGTGTTTCAAGCTGGTCCATTGTTCCTTTACAACACGAGGCTTCCTAGACTGCAATACGTGGAGAGAAAAGGAGCTTATTTTAGCTGTGTTCTTTTGTAGACTTGCATACAAGGTGACTCAATCCTGAAGATATCTCTAATCCAGGAGATTTCCTTCATGTGTGTCACTGTTTAATAAGTGTTTATAGTCTCTTTGGTCTCTTTAGCAAGGAAAACCCCATTCATTTATTCATTAGAGTGGCTATATTCATACTGAAATGACCAATAACAGCTAATATACAGAAACAAGAGTGAAAGATTAGCAGCTGGTGTAATTGTTGTGTTTTCCTGCACAATCTGGTTTGTGTTTGGGGGGGGGTTGTTTCTGGACAGAGAAGAACAGGAAGAAAACCTAAAGGACTTTTTATACTAGCAAATTGTTTTATAATAGCTAAATGTTTGAACAGCTAAATGTTTTCACAAGGTCTATAACACATATGTATGAAGTAGCATTTCTGTTTGCAGGTAAGTGTGTGTGAGTGTGTGTCGGTGGTGAGTCATCAGTGCATTAGTCACCTTCATCGCACTTTTTGAACCAGTGGTTTTGTCCTGCTGGGACCGAAGGTGACAGGGCATGTGGAACAAACCTCACCTCTGATCTGATTTATTTTTTTACATCTTGGGTTTATTTCTGTTCAGTCATTTGAGACCTGGTGGGTTTTACTGTGGTATTAGAGTGTCCTGATGGGTTTACTGTGGTATTAGAGTGTCCTGATGGGTTTACTGTGGTATTAGAGTGTCCTGATGGGTTTTACTGTGGTATTAGAGTGTCCTGATGGGTTTTACTGTGGTATTAGAGTGTCCTGCAGATTTTGAGCTGTGTTATAGTTGCTGTTTCTGGATATTTGTGCTTTGGGTGAGAACAGGAAACTAGTGTGAGGCAAATGTTACTGTTGAAAATGAAGCAGGTGGATTAGTGCCTGTTCCAGGGGGCAGTGACTCTCGGCAGGTGCATGAGAGTCTGGAGCTTGGGCCTAAAGTTGAACTGGTGATCTTTAAGCATTATGAGTGTGTGGATTATTTTGTGTGTCCTAAATAACCAATTCTTTAGTATCTCTGTCTCACTCTCTCCTCTCACTCTATCACTACTCCCCTTCTGTCTCACTCTCTCCTCTCACTCTATCACACAGACACCAACATGTACATTATCACTGTATCACTCTCTCCTGTCACAGTCTCTCTCACACAGACAAAAACACACATACAGCATCGCTGTCTCTCCCTTTCTGTCTCTCTCTCTCGCACACAGACACACACAGTCTCCCTGTCTCACTCTCTCCTCTCACAGACACACACTTACAAACAGCATCACCGTCTCACTTTCTCTCTCTCTCTCTCTCTCTCTCTCTCTCTCTCTCTCTCTCTCTCACACACACACACACACACACACACACACACACACACACACACATACACATATACACAGCTTGTCCACAGAGTGATACGTAACAATTCATCATCCTCGTCCGGGCTGCTCACTAATAAATGTCCAGATGACACTGTCAGATTTCATATTGGGGGGGGGGGGGGGGCGGAAACAGGTCTTGTTTAAAATGCGCAAATGATGGAACCAGTTAGTCGAAACATAATCCCCTGCTAGCGCACAGGCAGAAGGAACTATTGCTTCTTGGCTTGAGCCCAAATGCCTGTTTATTTAGGTTGGTACTGCTGGAAACATCTCTGTGCAGTGAAGCAAGCCACCGGTGGAGCAGTCAGTTTCCTGTAACAACAGCACAGTTCTAGAATGTTTTGCCGCCTAAAAACCACATCTGAAAAAAATTCAATAAAAAAATAACAAAACTAAATCTGAAATAATGCAAGGTTTCAAAGTACGTGATGATGTACAGCGTGTGACGTGTACTTTTGTTGTTGGTGGTGTTGAACGGTTTAAATTATGTTAAATGGTTTGATTAAACTTACTAAAAGTTTTATTTTAACTGATCTGTGGTGCTAAACAAAGCTGAAAACATCTTTCACGTCTGCGAACTGGTTCACCCTTTATCAGGACAGCGTGGTTTAGATGTAAAACAGGTTAATGATATTATGCGAGTGTTATAAACTTGATTTTGTAACAGTAATTTTGAGGCACTGGAATATAAATATTTCGCCAATTCTTGTGTTTCATTTATTCTGTGTTTCCTGGTAGCTGATTTATAAGTACAATAATAAACTACTCATTAAAAAACTCACCAAAATTAGTAAAAGGAAACTTAAGTCTAAACCTGTGTTGGCTTTTCCTTAGAAAAACACATACAAACAAACAAAGAACAAGAACAACAAAAATGTTGAACGCATTAAAGAAATGAAATGAATGTGTTTTATTGCCGAGGTTTGTCGTTACTACAAGTGCAATTCGACTTTCTCCATCAGCAGTGCCCTCTTGTGGTGTCCTACCAAAACTGCACCTGTTCAGTGTTTTCAAAGTACCGAAAAGCGCATCAGTTCCGCCTGGCAGTACCCACGTTCTTCTTCTGTGAGTAAATTGAGTTGGCGGTGTGTTTATAGTTTATGTCAAAGGATCAATTAGATTATGACAAATCCCAGTCCTGAAGATCCAGGTCCTACAGGTTTTCCACCCTCCCTTTATATAGATGGCAAAGCGGGCATCACGTTATATTAACGATTTTACTAACTCCAGATTTGGATTTAAGGGCCAGATTTGAATACCACTATATTCTATACGATATTATAGATGTTAAGGCAGCACAAATACTAGAGTAGCACAGTTAATTTTATGGGTAAGTTCAATATAAAGTTCAACAGAATACAAAATCATAAAACAAAGCAAAAAAAAAACTATTTATAAAATTGTTATTTAAAACAAACACAAAACTCTCACACAGTTAAACAGTTGCTTTTTATGGTGACTTTTATTACATTTTTTTTATGACTTTTATTATATCCACACATTTCCAGGCAGTGTGATTTATATAGATCACGCAACATAGATTCTGGGGTAGATTGAGCCACAAAAGGTAGTACACTGGAACACTGACACTGTGTACACATCCTGTCAAAAAGAAGAAAGAGTCATTTTGAACAGTGAAAGTCAGCTTTGAGCTGCATATTGCAATGGCCTCCACATAATGTTTACCTTTTAAAAAATAGAGAACTACCCCAAATCTGTTTAGCACCCTCTTTACAGTACATATCCCTACCAAATTCCAGTCCTTCCGGTTCATTATATAAACAGCCGTTCACTTCTGGAGTCAATAACAGCTCAACCAGCTTGTTCCACGGTAGCTCAGTGAAATGTATAACTACTGTTTCTCCTTAGTTTAGTAAAGAAGGCCATGGCACGTGTTAGTGGTCTTTTCACTTTATTCAGAGGTTCACAATTACACCTAAACACTAAACGTGGATTGGCATTGTTGAGCAAGACAGTGTTAAATGCACAGATGTATATTTATATTGGCAGTAGGTGTCAGTCCATAGTGTTAATGGCACATCTCATACTTCACACCCTGTGTTTGCACATAAGCACTTAAACAGAATCAGTCCTCAGTTCTCAGAGCAGTATTCTGTGAATAAGTGCCTTCATGTGTGACATTGGAGAACAGCACCTAATAAATCGCCTGTCTGACAGATTAACCATCATTGTGATGTTTTGGGCTTTAATAAAATGTTGTGCAATTAAAATGACTTATTTGCAAACAGGTTGACCAGCCTAGCGGAAATCGGGGTTGCATTTAAAATCGCATTTTTCGGTTGGTTTCAGATTCTGCTGCAAATGTATGCGGTTGAAGTACTGCCTGATCTCTGCCACTGTTTCTCCTGGAGAATGAGAGCCACCCTTAGACAGTTTTAAGGTCAGATGAGCCACATTTAGAAACACCAAGGTATTTTAGGATGTATCTGCACAGCACTGAGCCAAGAAGCAAACCTTCAGAGAAACAAGGTCAGTCATGTGACTACGTACTGGACAGGTGATTGACAGGAAGATAAAAAAAAAAAAAAAATGCTGTCACGGAAGATGTTGGATTTAGGAAAAAAAAAATGGATTCATCTGCTCTCCACTGATCATGTACAATGATGTAAAAAAAAAACTGTTTTTCATGCTCAGGTCTGGTATGAACTCTGTTTACTGTGCTTGGAGCTTAACAGTCCAGACAATGGCTGGGAAAATGCTGACACATGGAACACGATCCACTGAGGTAAATATTCAACAGCTTTACAGGAACGCTGGCATTGCATGTTCATATCTGCTGAAACTTCTGCAAGAGAGTGTACGGCTTTAGAAAAGTGATTTTTATTAAGTCTGGCCTTCTTAATTTTAAATAATTCTGCCCAGAGTGTGCACTAAGTCGCTGGCAAGCATCTTAGCCCAGGGCAGCGTCTACTGCTCTGACTGTCTCCCCCTGCACTACTCAACTGCACATTAAAGCTCGTGAGATTGCAGGTCCTCCAGGAGGCAGCTATCTCCACCCCCACTCCTGTTACATGCCCCAGGTTCTACAACCACACGCATGTTATAATGCCCCAACACCACCCACCCCACCCCCCACGGCGGTTGTTATGGCAACCCACAGATCAGGGCTGGACTGCCTCTTTCAACAGCCATTTTTTTGTTGTTAGTTTTGTTTGTTTTGTTTTCACCAAGTCACGCACTTCGACATGGCCTGATTATGCAGACCGTGTATTGTGTCTGACTGTCAGAATCGATTTTTTGTGTTTGCTGGGGGATTCTGTTTACAGTAATGCTTCAAGCAATATTCCCAGTCCAGATAGCATTGGTGAATACATAAATCTGTGCATGTTATGTGTAACAGTCCTGTACTGTGCTAGCTTATTTCCTGCTTCATGACAGCACCAAAGCCAGATCAGTGTCACCGTAGCAACAATATCTTACCGCTCCTCTTTCTCTTCACAGCAGAGCGTTTGATACACCAGATTCACTAACGATGTCCAGCCTTTTCTCATAATTCCTGGTTGCTAGGCAACATAAGAGCATATACAGTGGCACCGAAACGTGCTGCTCGTTGCACATATTCGATTTTCACGGCGTTCCCCTTAAGCAACACACAAAGCTCTTGCTTAAAGGAAACATAACATTTATTCACTGAAAAATATATGTTGTTCGAGTATATATCTGTTGTTATATATTTGTCTACCATGATACACTTGTGTCAAACATATTCTTAAGCCTCAGTTGTTCGAGGCAGACATTTATTCATTTGAAATGAATTTGTTTGTTGGAAGTTTGAACTTTGTCCTGTCTCAGTGGTACTGCCTCCACGGGTGTTTCACGGGAAGACGATATCAACACTGGATCTATTTTTTTTTCTCGGCATAACTATTAGGAGCAGTTAGTTCTGAACAGAAAACAATGTTCAGCAAAGTTATGTGTAAGAACAGGACACACCAGACGTGGGTATTACACTCCCCCTCACCTCCCCCCCCCCTCACTGATGCAAGCGTTTGCATCACAGTAGATCACTTGACATGTTCACGAGCACATTTCAAGCACTTTGACCAGCCTCCTCCGTAATCTGGCTCAGATCAGTTTTGGCCTCGAACAAGGCATTGGTTTCATCCACTGGACGGACCTCTGATCTGTCTGTTTACACGTGACAAGAAGGAAAGATAATTGTCCGAAGGTAGCAGAGAGATATGAAAGCCTTCAAGATTGAATAACCCATCATTTCTGGTCTGAAATCAGGCTTAAGCTTTCCTTTCTTTCTTTAACCCTCTGGCCAGTCTGGACAGAGTCTCACCTTTCACGCTGACGTGGTGCAGTCTGCCTGAACCGTCAGCTCCTACGGCAACTCCAGAAACCAGCTCTCCGTCAGGGCGTCCAGTCCACCCCTGCGCAGCCAGCCGACAACAACAGCCTTCCGAGAAATTGATCTCACAACATCGTCACTCCTCCGTGCTTATTTGTTAGGGGGTTTGCTGGCTTCGATTGTCCCAGTGCTTCCTTCAGCTGTGTTCTCCGTAGTCACAGTCGGTGCGATTGTGGGAGGCTGGTCGGCGGTCGCCTTGGACACCGGATCCTTGCTGGAGATGTCTGGCTCCCAGAGGAAGAACTCGTGCAGAAGTGTGTTCACCGTTTCAGGGCATTCCATCATGACCATGTGACTGCCTTCTCCAATCACCTTCAAGAAAGCAAAAAGGAGGATCTGGAAACAAACAGAACCTTTTGTCAAAAACAACTTCAATTCACATGTTTCTACCTTATAAGGTTAGATCACAAAATTTTCCAAGAGAAAGCAAGACATCAATACCCATTTCCCTCATCCTGTGCCTTTAAGGGCTCTGTGCTGATTATATTATTTCTGATTAGTGACATGGAAAACAAGGCGAACTAGAACGCAGGATGTTAAATGGATTGTTCTGTCATCGATTGTTTTCCTTATTTAAAAAAAAAAAAAGGTTAAGTAGATAAAAAGATCAAATTTAGCTTTTGCTGCTAAGTCAGTTAGCTGCTTGATAAAAATCTGTTACTCTAAAAGCAATACATCTTCATGGGCTGTTCCATCTCTGAAATCGATTAACCCTCCTGAGTTCTGCAGTGGACTAAGGTTGGACAGTGGTCACTTTTAAATGAAAATCTCTATTGCTGCCTATAGGAGGGCAATCTAGCCAATAAAGAACAATGCAGCCTAATTTAATACAATAAAAATGCAAAGCCATTTCTTCCCTTCCTTTATCCATGTCTGAGCAAAGACACTGTGCCGGAATGAGAATCGAAATAACAGCTACATCTGCAGTTTAATTTTCCATAAAAACCCAAGTAATTTGTGAGTATAAACCTAAAAAGCCTCTTGTCAAAATTCATTTTCATCGTATTTCATCCCCATAAATGAAATGGATAGTAAGAAACTGAAATGAAATCGTTGCATATCAGGTTGAGCATTTACAACATGAGTGTATCATAAGAGCAGGAACAAACAACAGTAAGTGAACAGTAAGAGTTGAGTTAGATAAGTGTGTAATTAGTGCTCTTTTAAAGAGTCTTCAGTCTGTGTTTGAAGACAGCAAAGGACGGTGCTGTCTGGGCAGCCAGTGGAAGACGGAGACGGAGAGGAATGTTAAGGTTTGTTTTTCATGAGACTTGGAGTCATTTGAAGCTGATAAGTACTGGAAGTTCTTTAAGCACAGATCAGGCTTTGAGCATCACCATCGTGTGGGAAGTGGTTGGTCCATAAAGACCATAAAAAGCAACTTCTTGGCTTTGTATGCAAGCATCATGTAAGTAAATTGCGTTAACAGTCGTTGGCCAGATACCAAAGTACAAGGAAGACTGTGGGGTTACACACAGAGTTCCTTCAGTATTACCACGACACAGCGAAGACTGTGGGGTTACAAGAAGAAGTCAGTGCTGATGCTGTGCACAGCATTTTGTTTTATTGTGTTGAAAGCTCCATGAAACGCAATGCAGCAGTTTGGGCTGCTTGTAAAGATGGATTCGGTCATTTTTCTGATGCGAATTCAGAATGTTTTAGATGAAAAAAACTATTTGCTAATTGCTTTTAAGTTCGTAAATCAAGCAACGGCTGAGAAATGGAGTGCATTTTGTGCACATCATCAAATAAAAAAGTAATATAATTTCTGCAAAGTGTTTTCACCATCATATCACTTTGAGTATTGACACGGAATCTGCTTGAGACTAGTGATCAAGGATTGGTTTTCTGCCCTGCGGTGTCCCCTCTGACACCTCCGAGATTGTTAGATCATACTGACATGTTTAACGTTGGCCAGACTGTCATCTCAGTGCAATAATAAGCCTTTGTTTCATCCAGTACACATCTGCCACTGAGCCCAGTGACGTCAGCATGCATGTTACGTCCCTTCACCCCTCGTCACGACACAGAGACACAGTTGTTCACAGTGGCCCCTGTCAGCTGTGCAGCTTTTAACTGTCACACAATGGCAAAAAAACCCCACCCATTACGGTGGTGGACACCGTGTCATCCCGTTACCGCTCTACGCGACAGTAAAGACAATGGGGTGTTACGGGGTGGCACTGTACCTCGGCCATGCGCTGGTCTTCGTCCACGGGCACGAACTTGTCGTGCAGGCCGTGCACCAGCAGGATGGGCGTGGTCAGCTCGGCATGGTACACCTCGTCGCCCTCGGGCCAGTACTGACCACTCATCATCGCCCGAAGAACAAAAGGAGAGACGTTGAAGGCGTTGCCTTCCTTCAGCAGCTGCTTCTCCTTAGCGCCCTGCCTGGCGAAGCCAGCCCTGAGAGAGAGAGAGAGAGAGAGAGAGAGAGAGAGGGAGAGAGAGAGAGAGAGAGAGAGAGAGAGAGAGAGAGAGAG